>JAQGAW010004050.1:0-11460 GCA_034698025.1 Phthiracarus crinitus | reverse complement strand
TGTTATCATCAACACGCTAATGATTATAAAGTATGCGCCGAACAATACTACACTAATTATGAGAAACTTAAGGACAGGCCTGAAGAAGAGTATGAAATACAAATTAAAAACTGGTGCTGGTATGCAAATAACGTTTATTCCATTTTTATTTACTCGTTTGGAAAATTATTTTATTTGTATAACAAATTTGAAATGCATTTCAAGTTTTTCTATTTCGTGATAGTATGGACTAATATGCAGTGCAAATAGAAATGTTAAATTAAATTTAGTTTAATGTTTAATATAGGAAACTAAAAAAGTTTAAATATTATCCATAATGTTTATGAGCTTAAAGCCCAATTTAATGTACTGAGTTTGAGCTCCTAAAGCTCAATCTTTGTGTATAGCATACCTTAGATAAATTTTATTAATAATTATATCGTGAAATTCAAAGATTTTGATGCTTAAATAAAGATTGATGGACTGTATGTAGGATTTGCTTCTGCTTTCCTAGAAAAGTTATACCAATGAGTAAACACAGAATATGATATGATTTTACTAAACAAATAATCCAATATGTCAGCTACGTTTCTAAACCTTTTTCTTTAGAATTGTTCCAAGAAAATCTGTTAGCATATATTTTTTGAAATTTAACGCCATTAGTTTATTTTTATAAAATAAAGAAGTTGGTTAACTAATTTAATAATCAAATATAGGTAAATGTTTTACTCTTTAAGCTATGAAAATTTAAAATTATTTTAGTGTATATTTTTAAACCTATAAAACTGAAAATCATTTATTATATATTTTTCACATTTTTATTAAAACTAAAATGTTTCAAAATGTTTCGCAACTTAAATACTAATTACTGATGAATTTTAGTAGTAAAATTTTCAAAATTTTAGATTTAAAGATTTAAAAAATTTATTTTGTAACGAAAAAATTTTTTCGTTATACATGTATTTACTCTTTCGGATATAATAGTAGTTTCCTTAAAATTCTTTCTAGTTATTAACTTATAAATATAAGTGTTATCAAAAAATACCAAAAATCCTATTACATGGAGAGCATGGAAATAACTTATCAAACACAAAATCAAAAAAACATCAAAAATACTGATTTAGTGTTTTCACTGCAATCATTCACATTTGAGTTTTTATTCTTTATTCTTTTTTTCTACAGCGGAATCTACAACTTTACCAGTATATATACCATACAACGTTTGTTTAGGAGTTATATTCGACAAGATTAACTAAAACTTTTTCATTGTCCGTTTGACAGACAGAGATTATAAATGATTATAAATAGTTTTATTTACTGTATAATATTATGTATAGGCTTACACGTAAAGAATAACAATTATATACATTAATTTTATGACTATGTTCATAAATATGTTACGTATGTATTTTTAAATAGAATTTAATATACCTTATAGGGTAATTTTATTTGATAATGAATATTTGATATTTTTGCGCGTAAATAACAATACGTTAATTTAATTGCAGTAACTTTGACAGCCATCGGAAATGTACTCACGATACTGTATACGGGAAATGTGGAAAAGGTAAACACTTTGTCGCTAACATAATATTTATACTTAAGCAAAGATAATAATTGTGGCGATGACAGTAAGAGATGCTCACTTACTGATTATATTTTAACTTTAATGGTTAACCGGTTATAACTCAATAATTTAGCCGCGAGTTATAAGTTAAAGTTAATCGTTTTTTTGACATTCAGTTGAGATAAAACAAAATAAACTCTCTGTTATTATTTTTTGTTTTTATGAACAATAAAAATGGTTATTATTTTCTTTATCTTTACCTGATTTTTAAAAAATAGTATATATTGTATCCTATATACTGTATTGGAAAGTTAATAAGTTTTAATGATAATTTATTAATAATGTATTAATTAATAAATTTTAAAAAAAAACATTTTAACGAAGTTTATTCTTTGCTAATTTTGAAAAATTTAAAAAATATAATAACTTGAGTGAACATTCATTAAAGCTTATACTTTAACTATAAATTTGAGTTTAATTATATTATAAATTCAAAATAGATATTCATTTAAGTCAGACCAAACTTCAGATATAGAATAGTGAAATGGATTTTCATTAGATTTTCATTGTAAAGTCTTTGATTAAAAATTTTTAAAAACAATAATATTTTTTGTTTATTATTGAAGTGATTTTTGTATTTATTTTAACTTAATCTTATAAATTGGATATATTTAATTTTTAGCATTAGAGCAATAAAATTAAGATATAGCCTGTTTCTTATTACTATTATTGTTTGAAATCAATCAATACATCAAATGAATATTATTTTTAAACTAAATCCATTGAATTTTAACAATAAGAATAAATTTTTTAAAATAATCACGCAAAGGAATAATTCAAAAAATAACAATAATGATGTCAAAAGCATCCATGGCTTCTACTTTGTAATAATTTTTGTAAAGAAAATTTTTATGTGGATTTTTTTTAATAAATGGAATCCAATAAAAAATAATAAACGATTTAATCATTTTTTTTGTTTCTGTACAGATGCGGCAATTTTGGCTGAAAATATAGTGATAACAGCGGGTGGCATTCTAGTTGATGTTCATTGCAAAAATTATACCAATAATTCTCCGCAATGCTATTCCGTAATACATAGTTCTTCGTCATCCAAGCGTGTGATATTACCGTTCGTTTATATTATGTGTATTTCATTGGGGTTAATGTCACGCAATAGACTATAGAGAGAGGAATATAGAGAGCGATCCGTTCATTACAGTATTGTTATTTGTGACTCGTGAGCACAATGTGATTAGAATGGATGAACAATTTACAAGTACTCAAAACGAAATCGCATTTATTTGCTCGTATATCACGTTTTACAGCAAACTCATTGTATATCATATAGTTTTTAGTGAAAATAATATTTTAATTTTCTATGATTGCCATTCGAATGGAGCAAAACATTTTTCGCATCGATTTTACTCTCGTATTGGTGTTATTAATAATTGAGACATTAAATGTATTATTACTTTAATTTTTGTTGTACGACACGATATGGTGATTGATCTTGTGTTTGTGGAATATTTTCAGGCAAATTTTGATGCCATTACTCGAAAAGCGATTTACTTGACATATAAATGTTACTGTTTCTAAGTTTTACGTATATTCTAAGTGGCAAACTATAAACTATTTATTTATTCTGTATGATGTGTTCGTCGAGAATATAGTCGGATGTTTAAGCCGCGCTACACTACTCTGTACCGTACAGTACTGTACGGTTACGTTACTGTCGTATACTATACAGTATTCGATAAAATGTGTGCACAATACGTTACATTGTTCAATGAAAATGAATAACTTATATATTCAGCTTCTTTTTTAAATTGAATTGAAAATGTGCCTCAAGAGCTTTGATGATACAGAGAGCGTAAACATGAGTAAAATGCGTGTTATGTGTTGAAGTACTTTCCTCATTATCACATACACAACTGACATAAATCGCTAACATTCGCCAATGCATATCAAACTTTAAAACATAAAATGTGAATAAAATATTTTAATTACATGCACGCTGTATAATGGATCTTAAATGGATTTTACGGCAACACTACCAGTATTGAGCTAACGCTACAATAATTAAAATCGTTCAAATCTAGCCTGAATAGATGTCACTTAAAACTTTTGTCATTTTATTCATTTATTAGCTAAGTATGTCTTAAAATTTAATCAATTGGGGTTAATTTTATGTATATTAACGACTCAACATTGGGACACATTAACAAATGAGTCATAAAAACTGAAACAAAACACAATATTTTCTTCTTATACATTTGTAGCCACATTGTACACAATGTAGCGATTATTGATTTCTCAACTCTTACTCATCTCTCTATTGAAAAGCTATTAAAACAAATAATTTTGATTTAACTAATTAATAGTGACATCTAAAATGTAAAAATAAAATGCTCGTTTATTACATCGAAAGTTCAATGCTGGTGTAAGTGCTGGTTCCACTCGATAAAAACCTTGAGCTCGTTTTTTCTATCAAAAATATACGTTTATAAGTTTAAATTAGTTTAAACTGCATTTACAATATATTTTACAACATAATTTTTAATGCTATTTTATTTAAATACTCATTTCTAGTAAACATACAAAACTGGAAATATATATCATATTAATCAACGAATTTCCAACTATTATTCAATTTATTGAAAAATTACTAATAATTTGAATGCGTATAATAAGTTTAAACAGATATGAAAAAGTATATAAGTTTATAGTACATTGATATACAGATTTTAGTAATTGTTTCAAATTAGTGTGAAGTAATCAATAGAATAGAATGTCTGGAGGTTTGAGCGCATTATCTATTAAGGAAGAAGATGTGACGAAGTTATTATCGTGTCGAACACATCTGGGATCATCTAATTTAAACTATCAAATGGAGAAGTATGTGTACAAACGACGGAACGATGGCATATACATAATAGACTTGAGACACTTATGGCAAAAGCTATTACTAGCGGCTCGAGCTATCGTTGCCATCGAAAATAGTAGCGATGTTTGCGTCATTTCCAATAGAGTGTACGGACAGCGAGCTATACTGAAATTCGCGGCGGCAACGGGTGCCACACCATTGGCCGGTCGGTTCACTCCCGGAACGTTCACCAATCAACAGGAACTTACATTTCGCGAACCGCGTCTACTTGTGGTAACGGATCCAATACACGATCATCAACCGATAACTGAGGCCGCATTCGTTAACATACCAGTAATCGCTTTCTGCGACACTGATTCGCCTCTTCGTTACGTAGACATAGCTATTCCATGTAATAATAAAGCGATGCATTCTGTCGGACTTATGTGGTGGTTATTGGCCAGAGAAGTGTTACGATTTAGGGGAAGTATCAGCAGAGATAATCCATGGCAAGTGATGGTAGACATGTATTTCCATCACGAACTCGAAGATTTGAAAAAAGATGAACAAATTACTGCGGAAATCAGCAAAAACGATGAGAATAAAGAACACACCGATGCGTTCATTATTGTAGACAATCGTGACATCAAAACTGTTCAAGAAGTTGAGTCGTACTCGAATTTTCCAAAAGTTGCTGATTGGTCTACTGATGCTTTCAACTGGAATTAAAATATTTTATTGATCCATCAAATTATAAGATTACAAAATAAATTTAAATTAAATAATATAAGATTTAATATCTAATCTAATAAAACTTTAAACTTTAAATGCTATAAGTAAATAAACTCCAAATCTGACACTATATTT
The DNA here is from genome assembly GCA_034698025.1 of Phthiracarus crinitus. Taxonomy (NCBI): domain Eukaryota; kingdom Metazoa; phylum Arthropoda; class Arachnida; order Sarcoptiformes; family Phthiracaridae; genus Phthiracarus; species Phthiracarus crinitus. Next base: position 6,184 of record JAQGAW010004050.1, on the reverse strand, counting down.
ATGGTCAGTTTGTCCCAACATTTTTCATTGATACGGTTCGGTTTAAGTAGAAATGACAAATTTAGGTGATGTGCTTCTGTTTGGCAGAATTCATTTTGACAAAATTCAGTTTCGCATAATTCTTTTTGGCAGAATTCAGTTTGACAGAAGCACAAGTTTGACCCAAAATAATTGGTTGTATTTTAAAATTTGTGTGACAAGTTTTACTGACACGTTATAAAAGTTATATGAATTTTATTTGTTTCAAAATATCATTTGTTCATTTTTATTGCATTGACTTTTAAATTTAAATGCCAAAAATTCATTTTCACAAATTTTAAATACAACTTTATATTTAAAGTCAGACTTGTGTTTCTGTCAAACGGAACTGTGAAAAGGAATTCTTCCAAAAAAGAATTCTGCCAAACGGAATGTAATCATTTAGGGAGCTATAGACAAAACCTACATTTTTTAATAGGCAGAAGCCTAAGCCTACAGTAACAGCCCTAGACTTTATTAAAGCAGGCTAACTTCTAGGCTCTATGACGTAATTTTTACTTATAGAAATGATTAATTTTAGTGTAAAAATAGAGAACAAAAAAAATAGTATTACTAGTATTATGTTATACTTATTGTAATGTAAACACAATATCTCTAATATCTATGTTTTTGACGGACATTAATCTATCGGTTCTAAATAGTTTCATTGATTTGATAGTTTAATATGTGTTTGCTATCAATACCGTAATGTAACGGTTAGGCAATAAAAATTTGAGATTAAGTACCGTTCATTGAAAAACTTTACAATAAATCCAAATTCATTAATGGAAGTAAATACAATTGTGTGTTACAGACATATTACAGCAATGGTATTGGATTAAGAATGAGATGAAAAGTGAACATTGACTTAAAATTCTAGAATTACAATATGTCAGGTTCACGTTAGTGATTGAAAATTTTTAATTTTTTCAAATACATTACCGTATCATTTCCCAATTTCACATATTGGTAATGAATAGAGACGGGAAATTGGAGACTATGTCTCTATTTGTCTCCATTGTCTCCAAAACGTAATTTTTGTTTCCTTTAGGAGACATGTCTCTAAATTAGTAATATTGTCGATAGTTGTCTCAAATTACAAGTTTTTCGTATTTTTTTTGGGTAAAAATATGGAAATATTCAATTTTTTCTGCCAAATATACTTTCAAAACTTTCGGACTATTGAATAAAATATTGGGCAATTAAAGCCCTCAGGACAAAAATATTCAATTATTTAAGTTAGAAAATGTATTTAATTATACAACAAAATACGATTTTATAATATGTATGTTAAATAAAAATAAAAATTATCGTTTTCCTTTGTCTCCGTTTTACTAAATTAGTTTATCCCATTTTTGTCTCCTTTTTAATACTAAATTTGTCTCCAATTTCCTGTCCCTAGTAATGAAATTTAATTCAAACATATTAGCGCAAACTATGCAAATAAATGACTGTGGTTTGAATTTAAAAAAATAAAAAATATATGGTACCACGATTTGCATTAATTTTAATTTATTTTAAAATTACAATATGAATAAATAGGTGAAACATACACATATTTAATTGTTAGTGTTAAGGGAGCCGACCCTCACGAGTCAGTGAGAAATTATTTGCCTGAGGGAATGGGAGTTTAGTTTAACGAACGAGTATAGTTTAATAGTCATTAAAGGAACTAAATTGTTTAATACACGAAAATTGACGATAACAAAAGGCAAACTGAATTAATATCACAGAGTACCTAATTAGATATTGAAGAGTCCATTCAAATACGTTGACCTATTATTACTGATTTGAAATAAAATATTAGTGCTCTATTTCTTGAAAACATACAAAATTAACAAATTAGTTTTGCATTTTGCTATTTTACAACTGGTTTTGAATTAAGTTTATTTTTCTTGTTATACTTTATCATTTTGCATAAATATTACTGGTATTACTAATACCGTATTAGTCAATTTTTTCATCCACAAAATTTATATGCATGATTTAAAGTTTATCTAAAGCCAGTGATGCAAACGTTCGGGTAAAATGAAAACACTCGAGCGCTGAGCGCAAACCGAGCGTTTATTTAAATGGAATCTTGATATAAAAAAATTAAACCTAATTACCGTAATATAAAAATTTTTTCACTTTTAAATAAAAATAAATAATATTCAAATTCGCCATCCGCTAGAGTGTTGCGCATAACTGTCAATAGCTTTAAAAAAATTCTTTCGGTTTAAAAAGATTATTTATTCTGTTTAGAATTTAAACGTTTTAACTGTCAATATTTTAAGCAGTGATGAGATTTTAAACGAAGTCTCCAAACTGTCGCGTAGTAAATACTGTACAAAACATAAAAAGGGGAAAAATTTTGTTACTAAATGCAACAAATAAGATTATAAAAAACGCTACAGTCTGGAGACTTCGTTTAGGAACTCATCACTGATTTTAAGGTTTTTTTTTGGAAAATGGTCTCAAAGTTAGAACATTGAATGTATATATATATTCTTAAAAGGATTTAGTATTTTGAAATAAATTAGAATAAGTTCTTATATTAGTAATTGTAAAAGAAAATTCTAAATTAAACACTTGAAAGAAGTAATGTTTTCAATAGCAATATACGTTGTAATAGATAATTAATTACTGCTAAAATAACAAATATTTATTCAACACTTACTCGAAAAGCAATGAAACGTAAAAATGCCAAAATGAATCAAATAACGTATTATTTAGTATTTTGCTGAAATCAGGACAATAGCGTGGAAACGAGTAAATCGTTCGCAGTAAGCACTTTCAGATGTCTCTCCGATTCTAAGCACTTTCGTTCATCGCTTATTCTTTCAACAATGAGAATCGCTTGCATTAAATAAATTTTACGCGTCTTTACATTTATTGCAGTAATTTGTCAAAACATTTTTGCGAACTCTTACTTTTGTAAACGTTTTAATATATATTTATATATTACATATTTTATTAAAAAAATAATTACAAGTAACTATACTTTAATGAAATATGAAAAACTAACAGAAATGTTTTTTTCTTGTAAATTAAGAAATTATTTCCCGTTTTAATCATTTTTCATTATCTTTACGCTTTAAACCTAATTTTTGACAATTAATAATTTATAATAAAATCGATAATCTATTGGGTGTTAAGATTTGTTACATTGTTTATATGTTGTTGATGTTTCATACAATACTTACTCGTTAGTGTTAGCTATTTATAAACTCTTAGATATTGTATTATTAATATCGTAAACTAGTCGACTATTTTGTAAATAAAAATTTATTTTAACAGCACTTTAGTTACTTTTACCATATTTAGTGTTTGTCTTGTTTTACATACAAATTATCAAAGAATATGAAATTTACTAATATTTGACATAAACTTCTACATATGATTTTAATTAATGAGAGATTTTAAAAAATATGAAAACTTTCGAAAAACAGTGAACTTAAGTTAAGGTTCATATCTTATTGCCACTTATCGTTGGAATCGATTGTCTTCTTGGTTGCAGTTTAACCTTTTGCAGTCTTTCCCTCATTTTATCATTAATAGTAGTTTTGGTATCGATGTCGTTGTCAAACAAAAGTGGTGGCAAAACATTTTCGTGAAAAGCACCGTAATTATTACCGGCAGGTTTATAATTGGCGACTACAATCAATTTCCCGTGTCTTGTCCTCGCTTTTCCAATCCCGAAATATTTACTGTCTTTCCATATTAATTGCGTAAAATGATCTGAAGAATAATGTAATTAAGTTATAAAAAACAGTATCTGTAAGGTTTCATTAATTTTCAAAATTTAAACTTTAATAAACTTCCGTATTTAAGTCAAAAAGTTGTTTATGTAAACGAACTTTTTTTAATATAACTGTTCTGTCAGTACTGAGAAATTTTCAAATTTAATTGCTAATAGACGTTGACTTTTGTGGTAAATGTAAGTCTCACTGGAATTAGGGAGCGATAACAAAATTATACAATTTTTTAAATAAACAAAATTTATGAAAGAGAAGGCAACGTTATTTTAGTGCATTTTGCTTTCATAAAATTGCTAAAAACTAAATTCTCTCTCAGCTCAATCTCTAATAAAAGAAAATATTTATATTTTACTGCTAAAACGAAAACAGTGTTCTTAATATAAAACTTTTTATTTTTTAGTAAAAGTAATTCGAGTAAATGTATTGAAATTCAATTAAATTGAAACACGTTTTGCTTACTTGCGTGTGTGTGCAGTAAGCTATGATCCAATGAAAAATCATACGCATCCATATAATTATACCAATATTTTACGATTTCTTCGGCTAAATATATATCAATTTTTAAATACTAATTTTGTTTTAATTTTATAGGTCATCGATATTTAAAAAAATTGATTAAAATAAAATGATTATAAAAATCTTTCATAATATATTGCTTCATAAATGTAATTCTAAACTTAAACGCAAAAATACGTAGTATTGGAGTTAAAATTAGACTCTTAGAGTCCACTCACTAGACTAGTGGAGCTAATTAGAGTTGGAGTCAGGGTTTCTCAAGAGGGGGTCTAGCCCCCGTATACCCCCCTTCCCAAAATTTTGTAAGTTCAAGGACGCAATAAATAGAAAATTTTGATGCGTTTTTGGTCAAAATTGAAAAAATTGTCATTTAAATCCGATGAGTTTACCCACTCCACTCGAATTATGAAAAAAATCAGAAAGGAAGCCCCCCTGGACCATCATACCTTGGGAAACCCTGGTTGGAGTTCAAAATTAAAATATGAGTGGAGTTGGGATAATTTTAAAGTTTTTCTTTGGAATTTAAGTGGTTTTCTATTGGAGTTGGAGTACATTTTTTCAAAATTTCAAACTCTAATACAAAAACTTTAGTCTAAATACGGACGGATAGACACGCTAAAATCCATAATCTCGAGTTTTATCTAAAAAATGTAACTGTAAACAGTATATGATTTACCACTTGGATCGAACTCGGAATAATAAGACCATTTTGAGAGCAGATTTTCTCCGATGTCTGATTCGTTTCGATGATAGAATGAGTCGGTGTGTGAGAGATGATTGGCCCAAAATTGCGCTCTTTGACACAAATCTAATGATAATAAAAGTGGTGGTACGCCGTGATGTGAACGGAGAATATTATGCCATTGCAGAGAGTGAAGCACAAACTCGCTCTTTGAATATGACGCACTTCTCACAGCGTCATTGTAGCATAATTGTGCTGATCTTTTAATATAAACCTTTAATGAAAACTATTACATTATTAAACTTTATTTTCTTGCGTTTAATGAAAGTGTTTACATTGTGTTAATAATAAATGCATTATACTGTATTACTAAATAAAAAAAACAATTTTCTAGATAAAACACAAATTCAGTTGATGTGAGGTATTATATATTGGATCTAAAATGTTTTGAAATAGTTGTTTGAGTTGGAGACTCAATTATGGCCTATAAAAATAAATGTTTTTTCCAAATACTCTTTTTCTTTACTTGAACTTCACATATTATTTATATTTCTGTACCAATTTAATTACAAGTTTTTAAATTAGTATAGCAATATATAAATTATACTTAATTCACTAAATAAATATTTCAATGATATTTATTTTAAACTTAAATGGTTTGCAAAATTAAAAATTCTCATTAACCCATTATCCCATTATGAAATTAACTATATTTTATTTTTTACCATAAAATACTAATTAAATTGGGGTAACATAAGATTATGAGAATTGTAAATAATTCTTTCTTAATATTTAATTAGAAATACATAACTTAACTGTCGGGTCGCACATATAGGATGGTTAGCACTTATTTTGAGAAAAATATATGGCTCGGGTTTCTAGTATAATGAATGATAAATTACATTTCATAAATCCTATTTTCCCAACAATTGCATTATTTAAATATGAGTTTGTATTAACTTACTGGACAAATGTATTTATTTATCCATCAGATCCTTATATTTAACACGTAAGTTTTGTTAAAATTGTATGTTTGTCCGTTTATAGGCTCCTCCCCTGGGGGCTCCACCCTTACGTCACCTATATCAATGGATCCAGCTCAGAGTCTAGGAAAAATGGAGTGGTGTGGAAGGAGTGGGCCCCCTTAGGGGTGAGGTGGATTTAAAATTGGGGTGGTGATGGGGTCCGCGTGGGTCGGGTGGTGGGGTCCAGGTTTGGGTGGGATGGG
>JAQGAW010004049.1:0-11461 GCA_034698025.1 Phthiracarus crinitus | reverse complement strand
CGCATTATAATGGAATATAAACTATTAGAGTTTATGAGAAATAGTAACAAAATAACATAATAAGTATTGTTTTGGCTTGAGTGGAGGTGAGTAATAATAGGAAAATAGTAATAAGTGTAAGCAAATCGTTAAACGGAATATGAACTATAAGTGAATGTGATGTGTAATCAGCGCAGAATAAGACATGTGACTTTTGGGTCGCTACAATATATACAGGGTTTCCCAAGGTCGGAGTGTTTATGGGTTGTCTTTTCGACTTTTCATTATTATAATGAGGGCTCACTCACCAAATTTTGTGAGCAATATTTTGGATTTGGGCGTAAAACATTTTTTACCGAAGAAAGACAAAACTACATCCCACGAAAAACAAACAAAATTATCAATAAATAATTGCAAATTTGACAAAAATTTACGGGGTTCACAAAACTCATCGATTTTGATGGTTAATATTTTTACATATTACCAAAATATTTTCAAATTTTATATTTTTTTTGTCTTTGAATCTCAAAATATTGGGCAGAGTGATCGACATTTTTAATTTTTGGGTTAGACCACGCATATATATTAGCAATGTTTGTTCTTTTGGTAATATGTAGAGATGAAAATTTCATAAAATTTTGAAAATGGGTGAAAATTTCAGTGAAACTTTCAATACTTCAGTGAAATTTTGATGAAACTTTCAATAAAATTTTGCATACAAATTTAACATATATTTAATTAACTTTTTAAAATTTTTTTAATAATTTATCTTTTTTAAGATTTTGGATGGCTATTAAGGCTGAAATAAATATTTTTTAATAAAATTAACCAATAAATGGATTTTATCTGTTTTAATCCGGTTAAAATAGCTTTATAGTATTAAAAATTGTAACTTATGCATACATGGCGTTGTTTAAAATTTCAAAATTTTTGAAACTTTCAAGACCCAAGTGTAAATTTCACTGAAATTTACTGAAAATTTCAGGTTGAAAGTTTCACTAAATTTCACTATTAACATCTCTAGTTATATGAATATAAATATTCGCGTGGATTTATAAGGAGAAAAATTAAAATTTCATTTACTTAAAACATTTTATAAAATAAATGTTTTTGTTCAAATCAATTAAAACAATTACTTAAAACAATTTTACTAAAATAATGATTTAAAATTTTAAACTATAAAACTATTAACAAATTAAAAAAGTAGTAAAAGAAGATTAAAATTTTTATTTTGGAAATTTTCTTCGCCTAATTTGGAAATAATTAATTTTTAAAATTAACTGATTACAGTGTTTAGAACTATACTGATTATAAATTAAATCTCGCTTTAATGAGATTTAGTTATTTGACAAACAATGTTGAACTTAATTATAATGACGTTTGATTTATTCTCACAATTAAATCATTAATTAACATAAAAATAATTTTAACACGAGATTAACGGAAACGCAAATTGGCATTAGAATGTATCCTTATGTGTGCTATTATGTAAACAAATTAGTGTTGTATCGTTTTAATATTTTGCATTTTGATTGTATTTTGACTTCGTTTTTTGCTAAAATAATCTTTTCGATTGTATTTTAATTTTGATTTTTAATTTGATTTTAAATAGAGATACAACACTAAAACAAACGATATTTGAAACTATATTTTAAATTATACAATACTTTAAATAAATGACAATTTTTCTAATAAATTTATGGTGTAATTATAAATTAAACTCTAATAATAAACTGAAAATCAATTCCTCAATAATTATTATCATCAATCTATTTTAGGTTATTTTATGTCGAGACATCTGAAAAATATTTTCATCAATTTTATGATCACCTAATCATCTCATTATCTATATATTACACAAAATGTGGAAATGATTTTAACAAACTAAATATTTGTTTGATAAATTAAAAATATAATTGTCTATAAATGAAAAATAATAAACTAAAAATGGACTAAATTTGGTTAAATTAATCAAAAATGGTTTTAAAATATTAAATAATGATAAAATTATGATAAAAATGGATCAAATATTGTTTAAAATAAAATAGGTAAAACTACTTTGAGTTAAAATCAATCATACTAGAAATCATATTCGTATATATATAATACTTTTAAGTTTTAGCTTAACAACAATTTATGAAATGTTGACTCGACGAAAGTTAAAACACAAAAATTTAATAGAAAACAACAAAATTTGTTATTAGAACAATATTTAATAAAAGTAATAATTGCTTAAAAACAATAAAACAGATTTGCAACAATATAATAAATAAATTAAATACAAAAATATTTAAAATAAAAAGATTTACTATACTATTGAATTAAAATAGAATATAACACAAAGTGAGCTCATTATGTATATTAATACTCTTTCTTGTTTTGTCATTATTTAGTCAACTTTAGAATCCATTATAGGAAAATAAATTACTGATTACTTTCAAATTTTGTTTATTGTATTTTATAAATATTATATAAAAATGAAGCATATTGAATAGAAAAAATAATTTTATTCAGTTTATAATAAATATTAATACTTGATAATTGATAGAAATAATAATTCATTCTTTGTAATTTGTTAGTATATTACTATTGAAATATTCAAGGTAATGGTATAATCAAATATAATAATTTTCAAACAAATTTGAAAATAAAAACACCATGTGTTAACTTTAAAGTTTAAAATTCTTTGGAGAATGAGCTTTTTGTTTAATTAATTTTATTCTTCATGATGTTGACGTTCCTAAAAATTAAACACAGTAAATAGCAAATTAAATATTAAATTTTTAAATTAGCATATTTAATTAAAAAAGTAAAAATATTTTAATAAAATGGAATATCTAAGATAAAAATCTTTATTGAAGTCTAATATTAATTAATATACCCGATCGATATAACTTTGAAGTCCTTCATCAGTTAAGTGTCCTCTATGGTCATTAATAATGATTTCTTTTGTATTATCCGAATTTTGCAACTTAGCTGTAACCCAGAGTATTCCATCATCCTTAATATCAAAAACAACGTCAATTATTACAGTACCAGCAAGACCGCCTGGTAAGTCACATAATGTAAACTCTCCTAAAAGTTTATTATCAACTGCCATTTCTTTTTCTCCTTCATAAACATAATGTCAACTTCTTTCTGGTTGTCTCTCACAGTACCAAACTCTTTTGTGACTTTTGTTGGAATTCTAGTATTTTGCTCAATTATTTTATTCATAAAGCCACCTTGAACTTTAACACCAAGAGATAATGGAGCAATATTCATTATTTTCAAGTGGCCTAATTCTTGCGCTTTTATTCCGTTCAATATGGCAGCCTGAATAGAAGCACCAAGTGCTACCGATTCATCAGCATTTGATTTATAATTAAGTTGATTGTTAGGAAAAATCTCAATTAACATTTCACTAATTTTTGGTATTCTAGTCGAACCACCAACAAGTATAACATCATCAATATCTGATGGAATCATTTGAGCTTTTTTTAACGTTTCATGAAGTAAATCTATGGTTTCTAAAAATAAATGTGAATTAATTTCTTCAAATTTTTCCCTTGTAATTTCAATTCTCAAATCGTCCTCGCCAAAATAAAAACTATCTAGCTGAATGATTGCTGTGGGAGAATCTGTCAACAACTTTTTTTTCTTTTCACATTCCAACTTTAATCGAAGTAAAGCATTGCCACCTACTGGGCTATTTTTGCTCACTATATTTCCGGTGCTTTCGTAAAATTTTTCAAGACAGTATGTCATTAGGTTGTTATCAAAATCATCACCACCTAAATGCGTATTACCATTTAACGCTATCACTTCTATACTCTCACCATCTATTATTAGTACGGCAATATCAAATGTTCCTCCTCCAAGATCGTAAACAACGACATTTCTAATAAATAAATGTAGAAATAATTTAATTTATATATATAATTGAGATCTAGTAGGTTTTTCTATTGTAGATTTAGTTTTCAATTATTAAATATTTAAGAAATATAGAACTTTTATTGGTTAATATTCGATTTTTTAAAATCTTTAAATTAAAAAAATAACAAAAATAATCCTTTATTAAAAATATTATTTTTTTAAATTCAAGAAATTATTAATTAAGAGACAAAAATTTAAAACTAGAGAGAATACAGAAAAATTATTTTTTTCAAAATTAATAATAATAACCGTTTTGATCTATAAAACATTGATAAGAAGATAAATAAAAAAATTTTATATTAAAACCTTTTGTCCTTATCAGTGTTATTTAGTTTAAAAGCCAATGCAGCAGCTACTGGTTCTGGCATAATTTTCAAAACTTTAAAACCTGCAATTTTAGCTGCTTCTTTTGTTGCACGTTTGTGTGATTCTTGAAAGTATGCTGGAACGGTAATTACTGCGTTCTTAATTTCTACTTTAAAGTGTTTTTCTGCAACTTGTTTCAATTTTTCTAAAATTTTCGATGATATTTGTTGTGGAGTGTAATCTTTTTCAACACCCCTCGAAACAACTTGGATTAATGGTTCATTATTTTCATTGCGTTTTATTTCATAACTAAAACGTTGAAAATCTTTTTCAACTAATGCTTCTTCAAATGTTCGTCCAATTATTCTTTTTACAGAATAAATTGTGTTTCTGCTGTCAAAGTTTTCTTTAGCTTGTAATCCAATTATTTCACCATCATTTGTAAATGCAATTACGCTTGGTGTTATATTTTGTCCATCATTTTGCAGAATTATTTCTTCACCGTTAGGCCTTCCGGGCTTGTAATAAGCTATAACAGAGTTCGTAGTCCCTAAATCAATTCCAATTGCAGGTATAGTTGGCGTGTTCAAATTATTTTCCTCAAGTATTTTCAAAAAGGACTTATCAATTGCTTCTTTCAGTAACTTTCTTAATTTTTCTGATGGATAATATTGTATCTTAGATTCAAACATAGGTAAAATCGAATCCATTTTTTGTTTGTGAAATATTTTCAAGTTTTGTTTTGAAATGTAATATGTATTTTGGTAATGTTTATTCATTTCTTTTCTGTATATTACTTTTGCTTCTCTAATAATTTTTTCCGTTTCTATTTTACGAGAATTAATATTTTGCTTCAATACTATTTTCAATCCAATATCAGATGTTTCAATATTTTCATTTAGTTTACCAATGATTGGGTCTAATAAAGACTTATTTTTAAATGGATTAAGACTTATAAGTTCGTTTATCACACTATTTTTATAAATTTTGTGTTGATCTTCAAACTCTTCTTCATTTTCAAGTGTTTTAATTAAGGTGTACATTTCATCCTCATATAAATCTGATAAACGTTTACATTGATCATTAGCTTTGCTATGGATATCTATCGCATTTTGTGTATTTTTATCATACATCCTTTTTGATTCATCATGAAGTAATTTAAGTAAATTTATTGAATATTTTGAATGAATTGAGTTACTTTTCGATTCAATTTGTTGAAACTGGCGAAATATTTCTTCAGATACTTTTTTTTCTAGATTTGAAAACTCATTATTGTCAATAATTTGCTTGTCATCCATAATTGTTATCATTTCCTATAAAATATTTTTTTTGTTACAAATCTAAACTGATTTTAAGAGATAAACTTACTATATTACCTGTATATATTTGTTATTCAACTTTGCGACTTCTTCTTCAAATTCTTTTTCAGTTTTCTCTAGCATATCTTTAAGAATTATTTTATTTTCATTGAACGTTGAAACTATTTGGTTTTCTAGATCATCGATAAAATATTTTAAATATTCAGTTTCTTTGTTAATACAGTTGTTCTTAAATGTCTCAATTGATGATTTTGAAATTGAATCGTAGTAATTTGAAAACTCCTTCTCATTTGGATAATTTTCAATGTAAATCTTGATATTTTTTTCAAAAATATCAAATGCATTTTTCTTTGCCTCTTTTGTTTTTTCAAAAGTTAAACTTGTATGTTCCTCAATACTTTGCTCTGTTTGTTCATTCTTTTCTTGTTTGAACTGCTTGAAGGTTTCCCGGTAATAATTTATTGTTGCTTCATTTCCGTGTATTAAATTTTCCGATAAGAGATTTGAGGCTTCTTTTTCAAATGGTTCTCTATAAGTTTTGAAATCTTCAATTTTAAAATGAGGAAACATTTTAACCAATTTATCAATATTGGCTTCGTAATTATTCTTTGAAATGTTTAAGGCCTTTAAATTTAGATCTTGATCAATTAATCTTTTCTTTATCCTTTGTTTGAATAAATTATTTTCAGCTTCTAATCTTTTCGTCAACTAATAAATAAAACTATGTATTAGAAATTAAAATCATATATAATCAACTATAAATTTATCTATCAATGTTGTTTTAAACATCTGTAGATGTTAATGGAAATGCGAATATTTGCAATTAATACATTTTGAATCGAAATTAACTCAATAATATAAGTTAATATAAAGTTAATTTGAAGGGGATGGAATGGTTAATTTGTTAAAGCTTGTTGTGTTTAGTGTGTTTTATTGGTCTTTTGGGTGTTTTGTTATAGTTATTTATTAATTCAGAAAAATTTAATAAATAATTTTAATTACATTTTTAAAGTCTGCGTCAAATAAAAATTCATCTTCATCTCCATAAACTTCTTTAAAACTTTTCAAAACAGTCTTAAATGAAACTTTCCATAGAGTTTCGCTAGATTCTTTGTCAACAATAGGCTCACTCTCAAACTTTCTCATAATTTCTAAAATTGTTGCACAAATCTCAATAATCTTTTGATCAGTTGTGCTTTTCCGCTTGGATTCATTATTTTCAAAAGCCGTTTTATAGCATGAAGTCACCGTATCAAGATTTTTCAAAATAATATCATGAAAACAATCTAGCTTATTCTTCTTTTCGTTGTTGAACAGGTTACTCAAAGATTCAATTACCATATTATTATGAAAACATTTAAGTTGAATTCTGGTTAAAAAATCTTTTTGAGAAACACTTCTTTCTAAACGACTTGCATAATTTTCCTATTATAAATATAAGCAATAATTAGATTATTGTTTAATAAACCTTTAAAATTTAGAACTACCTTAAGTCTATTGACTGATATTAATGAGTTATCAATCTTAACACTTTGCTTGTGTTCAATTATATGCTTAATCATTTCAAAGTGATCTCTATATTGTTTTGTTGATTTTAAAAATTGGGTATTATTGTTATTTGCTTCTACAACAGATGATAAAAAGGTTTTGAAGAGGGTTAAAAACTGATTGTCATCATCAAACAATCCATTATGATTAACTTGATTGTCTATGAATGGCATGAAGAAACATGAAATATTTTCAAATATTTCTTCAAAGAATGTGACGCTTAATTCAATTTTGAGTTGTGTTTTGAGATAATTTTGGTCACCAAATATTCTAATGATAAAATTCTCACAATCTACAAATCCATAATCTGTTTCAGTTTTACTCGAGTTTGACTCATTGATCATTACCTATAGGATAATAAAATAATTATATTTCCATAAAATATTAATTTAGCTGGTTTATACTAGCTTATAAAATGGTTTCCTTTCAGGTTGGCAGAGTAGAAATTTTTTTTCGAGTAGATTCGCAAATTTAAAAGTTGATTGAATAGATAATAAAAAATTCAAATCAGAACTATTTGGTGCAATAAAAACAAAAATAGATGATAATGATAAACTTAGGTATTGCGCAGCAAACCAAACTCTATCTATTAAAAATTCCTTTGAATTATTTGATTCAATAATGTAGTATATAACTTTCTTTCCATTTTTAATTAATATAAATGGTCTTGAAAGTTTAATATGAGATATTCCAATATCTAAAAAATTTTAAATAAAATCTTTGTTAGTTTTTCAAAAATTGTAAAATGAATTTTAATTGTTAATTATAAAATAATAATCTAAATATTGATATAATATTTATTAATTAAAATAAATAATAAAATATATACTTATAGTAATATTTATTGTTAAATAAATTTTAAAATAAATATTAAAAATTAAAAAGTTAAAACTTGTAAAAAATTTTAATTCATTTAAATTTTTTTTAAAAAACATAGATTAAGCTCAATAAAAAGGTAATTTTATCTTCTAATAAACAATATTATTTTATTTAAAAAATTTGTTAATAATACAAAAAACTTTATGAAGTATTTTATGATAAACAAAAAATATTTTTAATTGAAATTTAAAAAAATAATAAACGATTAATTCAAAAGTACAGTATGACCCGGTTTATCTCAAGTCAATGGTGCATAAAAAATAAGTTGCCATAATCGTGGTTTGCTATAATCAGAGATAATATATTCCCGCTAAATTTAAGTTAATTCCTTTACAGGGAGATTAAGATTTGAACTTATACTAATTAAAACTAAGCATTTAAATTAAGTTTTATTATCCTGATTATATTTTCTCGATTTTTGCCGATTTAGACAATTTCTCAATAATTCAAAAAATATTCCCGTTTTTACTTTATTAGCAAGAAAATTTTTAATAATAGTACAAAAGCCTTCTTTTCGTCTTCAGAGTTTAAATAAAGTATGAAAATAGAAAATGGAATAGTTTTAGTTTTTTTATTCCATGTTCCCTCCTGTTGTGACAAGTTTTTAGTCCCAGAATCCTTAGTTATAAACAAATTTTATAAATCACAAAACTAAGAATAAAATAAATCATTGAGCAAAACTATTCCTAAAATGATTTTAGTTTTGCATCTTTAGTACAAAAGTTATGCATTTGTTTTTATTACTTTCAATTTTTAATTTAAGTTTAAGGTGAAGTCATTTTGAAATTTATGCAAATTTTGCCATAATCCAGGTTTTATTTATTATATATTAGCCGCAAAACCTGATTGCTCTAATCGAAATTTTGCTATAATCAGATATGCTATAAACCGGGTTTTACTGTATTATCAAAATTCTTTTGTATTATTTATTTATTCGCATTTTAATTTTAGTTTATATTGTTTTGCCACCTAGAATTTAATTAAAAATTTAAGTTTAAATTACTTTTAAATTGAATTGTTGTAATTAGTACTTTAAATATAGTTACTAGAATTTTGAATCATTTGATGTTCATGTCATTAAACCTAATAACATAATTAAGCTGACAATAAAATCACGGTTAGATGCGTAAAATATTATATAAGTATTATTTAAGCTAATATAATATGCATTTGATTATAATTAAACCTAAATATTTTGCATTTTCTTAAATATTTAAAGACAAATAAGTATATATTTCTTAGTCTAAAACGTTTAAGAATTACTAACATTTCCGATCTAAAAGCTTTTAAAGTAAATTCCTGCTTAGTTTAACTATATGGTAGGTGTTATAACTTTGATTGTCTTAAGTTTGATACTTTAGAATTACTTTTCCGTATGCAAAATTATTAATGCGATTGCAAACTGTACTCGAACTTATTATTTATCTTTAAATAACAATTTTTCAATAAAAGTGCAATTGTTTAAAATAAAATAATATCAATAGAAATAAATAAAATCGTTTGAAACGAAAATTAAATTTAAATTTGTTCAGTTATAATAGTTATAAGTCATCTTTATTTTTTATTCCAGTGCATTTTTGATTCGTTTTAAAGAATCGTTAATTAACGAATAGAGATGCACATGTTAATAGGTTGATATTTGACTTGACTCGTTAACCGGTTAAAGTCAAGGTTAAAAGTTAAGAAATATGGGACCAGTTAAAGTTAAAAGTTAAAGAGGTTCTTAACAATGTTAATTTTAAGCTTAACCTGAGTCAACAGGTTAACTTTATTTAATTTTTAAATATAGTTTTTCATTAATTTTATTTAGAAATCGGGTAATTAGAAATATTTTAGTTATAAAGTTAATAAAGAATTTGAATATAATTATTTTTCACTTTAAAAATTTCTCTTATAATAATTTAATTTTTTAAATTGTATTATTTTACTTATATTTGATATTTTAATTAAATTTAAAATATAGAGTCGAAAAGTTGAGTTAACTCGGGTCAAAATTTGTTTAACCAGTTAAAAGTTAAAGTTAAGAATATTATTAAGCGGATAAGGTTAAAATTAAAATAATTTTTCGAGTTAAGGTTAAGAGTTAAGATATTTCTTTAACTTTTGACTTTTGTGCGTCACAATTAACGATTTTTGCGGCCCTATTTATATCTCTGATTTACTTTAAATAAAGAGAATAATCACATTATTTTTATATAAAATAATATTAATTTAAATCATTTTAAAAGAATTGACTCCGTTTTAAAATTAAGTTTTTTGCAATATATTATTTGATAAATATAAAAACTTTAGAACTAAAATAATAAACATCTTAATAGAATAATTAATAGAATAGTATATTTGTTCCGTTTGTCATATTTTTAAACAAATATAAATTCATAAATAGCTAACTTTTTGTTACATAAAGTGTTAATTTAAAAGTTTATTCAAAATAATAGGGTATATTCAATAACTTATCGCATTATTTGCATTTTGTTCTAAATAGTTCAGTGTGTGTTTGAATAATTTTAATTAATTTTTAGCTCACTTTAACTAAAGGAGATATTGGATTTGCAATGTCTGTCCTTCTGTCTGTCTGTCTGTCTGTCTGTCGGTCTGTCGGTCCGTAGACCGGTCTCTATATTTATTAAGGGATTTTTGCTCTTTATTAATAAAGGGATTTTTTTCCAAAAAAAGACTCCTATCGACAAAATAAGACTCCTATCTTCCAAAAATCATTGTTAAAAAAGACTTCTATCTGGCTTAAGATGAGCTAAAAATGGCTTTAAAATGGCCAAAAATGGATAAAAATGAAATAAATATAGGGATTAAATAAGACAAAAATGCGTTTTAAAATTATAAAAATGGACAAAAAATGGCTTAAAATGGGCTAAAAATGGGTTGTAAGTCTAAATATTGATTATATGATTGTTAAAAATCGTAAAAATCTATTAAATTATGATAAAAATAGTATAGAATTGCATAATCTATTTCGAGTTAAAACTATTCACACTCGTAAGCATATTTGCTTATATTATACTTTTGAGTGTCCGCTTAACAACAATTTATTTGATGTTCACTCGACAAAAGATAAAACACAAATGAATCAAAAATCTTAAAACACTTACTGAAGAACTTTTTATAACAATATTATATAAATTTTTAAGTTTTTTTCTCAACATTAAAAGTATAAAATGCGTAAAAATCAAAATATAATATAGTTGGCCAACAATATAAACTATATATAAAATGTCAAAAAATATTTAATAAACAAAAATTTGGTATATTCTATTGAATTAACTTATAAAAAAATATAAAGTGAGCTCATTGTGTATGTTCATACTCTTTCTTGTTTTATCTCTACTTGTTAATTTAACGCTCATATTGCAAAAGGATTCGTATTATAAAATAGACATGGAAAAATTATCAGGAAAGGACACGACAGGATCGGGATTGACCAAACTTTTTCGGGATTTGTCAGGACGAGATTACCACAAAAAAAATATCGGGACGGGACAGAATTTAAGATTTTGCTC
>JAQGAW010004048.1:0-11462 GCA_034698025.1 Phthiracarus crinitus | reverse complement strand
CTCGAGTTTTTTATGTTTCGGGGTTTCAGTTGGCTGTGAGTCTGGACTCTATTCTTTATTTAGCGAAACACGCGCACAGTAATGATGGGAAAGTTTTTTGTATGAACTTATCTGCGCCTTATATTAGTCAAGCGTTTTCAGAACCGCTTCTTAAAGTTTTCCCTTATATCGATATTTTATTCGGAAATGAGACCGAAGCCGCAGCTTTCGCTACTTTACGCAAATACAATGTAAGTTATGTATCATTTAGTTTGTATCGAATGTTTTCGTAAATTAAATATGCGGAAAATTATTTTGAATTTATTTTGTTCTTCAAATTTTTAAAAAATATTTGCATAATATATGTAGTTTTTCTTAGATTGAAATATTATGCAGGAAAGTATAAAAAAATTTAAGAGTAATTTATCATAATTTTAAATTTTTATGCAAAAAGCGAAATAATGAAATATCTATTATTATTATCATTATTATTATTTCATAATTTTAAGACAACGGATTTAAAGGAAATCGCAAAATTAATTGCGAATGAAGAATGTGAGCGTAAAAGTGGTCGAACCGTTATTATTACTCAGGGAAACGATAATGTTTTGGTGGCAAAAACATATAGCAATGAAATCGAGGAATTCGAATCAACACAACTGGAAGAAAGCAAAATAATGGACACAAACGGTGCCGGAGATGCGTTTGTCGGCGGTTTCTTCGCGCAATACATCCAAAACGAGAGTTTATCGGTTTGTATCCGAAGCGCTATATATGCTTCCACTGAAGTGATTCAATTAAACGGATGTACTTTACCTGAAATTAATAAGTTTATCAAATAACAATTGCTTTACTTTATATATTTTAATTATATGTAAAAATGATTTATTTTTGCAAATGATAAGTAGTTTTTATATATTATTTAAAAATAATTAGTCGAAAATAATATAATGATTTAATTAGTATTCCATTGTATCCAAAAGTTATAGTTTTATATAATAATAGCCAATTGTGATATCGTTTTAAGTGAATTCAAAGAAAGTAAATGGATATAAATTTATTAAACATAAATTGAATGCTACGCGACAGTATAACGTTTTTTATTGTGCAACGTTTCGACACTGACACTTCTAATCATCATCAGGCGACTTATGCTGATTTTAATTTACTTTCAAAAATATTAAAAATTATTAAAAATTTTAGGACAAAAAATTAGACACAACTAAGCTTCACTAAAAACTTAAATGAAAACTTCTCAATAGCTATGTATTGCTAACAGGAATTGTTTATTATTTACGCTAAACCAGAGGTTCCCAAACTATGGGTCGCGACCCAAAATAGGGTCGGCAATAGAAAAAATTGGGTCGCATGAGTTTTTAAAATTAACATTGGCATTGGGTAGCAACATAAAGTAGTATATAAATTATTTAAAATCCAGATTTTTGCATTTTGCAGCAATGAAAGATAGGGATAGGACATGACACTAATTTACAATCTTTTGGTAGTGAGAATTAAGGCTAGGGATTTCGGATTTCGTAGGGAAAATACCGCATTTTTTAATCGTATGACAGGGAGATTTATATATTAAAATCTATTAGTGATTACTAATTAATTAAAAGTAGTTTTTTTCGTATTTGGTAGTTTAGTGAAATACTACAGGCAATGCATATAATCTAAAAAATATCGCTTTTAGCTAAAATATTTTCTAAAAAATTATTTAATAAAATTTTACATAAACGTATGAATAATAGGGCAACATTGTTATAATTCAAATAAATATTTTAAAACGTTTTAATGATTTGGTTATTTTAGGTTATTTTAGGTTATTTTAGAAAAATTGAAACTTCTGTCGATTTGTACAATCTCTGAAAAACAATCTTTTCATTGTAATTTTCTATTCTCTAATTTTTGGTAGTTTTCTTGATTATTTGTTTTCTCACATTTTATTACTAATTCTTTTTAATTCCACTTTAGTTTTGCTTTCATTTCTTTGTCCAATATAAACAAGCGATTAGGAAATCATAATTGAAATAAGGAAAGATTTCGGTTTTTATTAAATTATAAATTAAATTAACCCTTAAAATACATAACAAAAAATATTATGATACAAGTTAAATCACAAAATAAGGGTTACAAGGAAATTAAATGCTGTATAACAAAAAAAATTAAAAATCATAAATAATTCTTAGGAAATATTTTCAATAATTTAATTTTGTTAATCATTGTGACGTCTTTTAATTTGAATTTCATGGAAATAAATTGTTGAAAGACCTAAAAGCAAAAAACTATTAAAATTACATTAAATTTTATTATACGATAGGTTTATGGATGTTTTGAATTATAATGAACATAGACTTTTTAATGGAAAAAGTTATTTATAAATTTATAACTATAGAGTCGCCAAACACCTAATCCCGTAAATTTTAGGGAAGAAAATAAAATTAAAGTCAGAAGATCAAAATTAAATAAGAAATATTTTTGTCAATTCAACGAAAGTAATTTGAAAAATTCCATATTATTTTATTTAAATCACATTATTGTTTTAACGAATTTTTCAAATTCATTTAAAAAATTTATTGGTATTATTCAGTATTTTTAGAGAATTATTAGAATCCAAAAGCAATTTATTTTTTCAAAAGATTTAAATTATGATTTTATATATCCATAAAAAATCTCTTGATTTAACAGCAAAGGATTTTCTATAGTTTCCTTAATTTTACATCTCTATCATTAATTAAATGAAAATTCTTGTCATTATTATTCATAGAAAGTTAACTTTTAATTTCTAAATGGAAAACTGTTTAATTACGTAATAATTAAATTAAAACCGTTTAATAAGGTATGAATAATATAATTAATAGTAAACGAATCACTTTACAGGTTACATTTATTTTTAAATCAATAAAATAACTACATTTCAGCAGAAAAATGTATTCTATATTTACCTTAATTAGTATATATTTCTTAATGCAACATAAATCAATTGATTGTTTAAAACAACGCTATATATGCGATGTTAATAGATTTGATAATTGTTCAGCAAATGTGATTCTTTTGGGTGATTCGAGACATAGGTTTTCTGAAGACAGAGAAGGTCTCAATAAATATTGCCAGTAATATAAAAATTTATCAAAATATTTAAACTAATAGAAAATAAAAATTTTATCTTTTACAACCAAAATTTAACCGAACGTAAAATTGAGTGATTTACCAAAAAATGTAAAATGTATGAAAGATTATACAAAAAAATGTTTGGAAACATTCCCGCGACATTCATCCAGTTTATTGGTGTACAGTATTGGCAAATATTTCAAAAACCTGTGCACATCGAGAAACTACACTAAAGTTATTTTATAGGTGATCTATAAATATATTCCAAGGTTTAAGGAAATTATCACTACAGCTCAGAAATCGTAACTTATTTGAATTAATTATAGATTTACTGAAATCGATAATTATTTATAGCTGAGGTTCCACTTGTGATAGGGTATAATCATAGTTACCCAGAGGGGAGTGCTTGCCTAGGGTTGACCCCCCCCCTAGAATTTTGGAAAAGTTGACCCCCCCACCCAAAATTTGGAAAAATTTTAGGTCGGGAAAAATTTGAAAATTTTGAAATTTTTTTTGACAAATGTAAAAAAATTGTACATCAAAACCGATGAGTTTTTGTGACCCCTTTAAATTTTAGCAAAAATTCCAAAAATTTATCGTTTAAATCCGTCGAGTTTTGCGAGGGGGCGTGGTTTAGGCTTTTATCGAGAACAAAATTTATAAAAAAAAATTTTGGAAAAAAATTTTGGTCTGAAGGCCAAAAAAATTGTCGTTGAAATCCGATGAGTTTTGACCCCCCCCTAAAAATTGAGATTTTCCGGATCTGACCCCCCCTAGAGCTTTCGAGTCTGGGTAACTATGGTATTATACGAGTGAATTATTTTCTGCTATTTATTAATCGAAATTTTTAAAATAATGTTATTATCAAATATATATTTTAAAGTTATTTTTAGTCTATACATATCTTTTTTTTTACTTTATAATACCATTTTACTCTATATTTATCAATTGTTGTTATCATTGCATCTTTAAAATCAATATTGGATTTTTGTTGCTTTTATAAAATCAATTTCAGTCCTTTTTCTGATAGATTTTAATACAATTTTGGTAAGGTTTAGTTTAAATTTAGCCCACTGTTTGTGTACTCGAGCCGAAGTAATTATGCTGGCTATGAGTCTGAAAATAATTCAGCATCATTTTCACTACCATTTGAAAAATTTTAAATACGTATTATTGATAGACTTTTTAGTTTTGGTTAGGTTTAGGTAGTTTTCCCATAACAGAAACAGCAGATAAATGCATTTTGGTTTCAATAAATGTCGTTTGTTCGTTATAAATATCACATATACTATGTTTGCACATATTAATGATATCTTTCTGTTTTTCTTCAATAACAGGCATAAATAATAAAAATTGAATAACTTTAAAAACTATTTATTTACGTTTTTATTAATCCTAATTCGGAATTTTATTCAAAATAATAACAATTTTATTTTATTCACTCTCTTGTGATTAATAATAAAATTTATTTAATGCTGTTTTGCTTTAAATTTTAAATAGTGTTTTCTATTACAACAATTAGTACCCCGAAGCGTAGCACGACTTTACAGCTAATGACTATACGGCAGTCATTCACTAAACTGCCTCAGAGTAAACATGACAGAGAAAATTTACGAAAAATAACTAACTGTATAGCGCGCATCATTTAAATACAAAATTTTAACTTTATTTTTCGGTGTTATAAATGTGTATAATATGCTCAGTTATATTATTAATATGTTTTTAACACTAAATAATATTTTATTTTAATACAATACACATTTATAAAACTTAAAGTAATTTACTCATTGAATATTCACATATTGCGCTTCATATACAGAACAGTTATAAATAAGAAAACACGCTTTTATACTAAACCACTGATATTGTGAGGCAGTTTAGTGAATGACTGCCGTATACCGCTAACGACTATTCCACTAATGCTATACAGCTAAAGACTTTTCAGCTAACGACTATACCGCTAACGACTTTACCGCTAAAATGTATTTATAAAATTATTAATTATGAAAAATCGTAACTGATCAAACAAAAACTTATAATTACTAAGAAGGATAATTTTTTGTTAAATTAAATCTAATTTTCCGATATTAAATTGAAGTTATTTTAATATTCTATAATTCTATTTTAGCGATATAGTCATTAGCTGTAAAGTCGTGGAACCACCCCGAAGTGGAGTCTACCCAAAATTTCTTTTGTTGACAAAACAATGTATTATTCCAAATTTGAATGCTTTGAACACTTGCTTACCATATTTTAGTGTTGCAAGCGCTATTCTTATTTCATTTTAATTTTAAGTAACATTGCGTGAATAAAACTATGCTAAAACTATCGCTTTATTAATAATTAAATTAAATTTTTATTTATTTTTTACTTTTATGTTTTATGATTATGACACTGATATTAGTCAATAATCTACATCAAATACATCTACTGTTTCATAATTAAATATATCCAAATTTTCCTCTTCAAACTGTAAAAAATAGCTTTCAAGGGTAATGTTTCTTTTCAACCAAATGCACTGCATTACGATACGTTTGCAATCAATGACTTTAAACATTACTATTGAATAAATTTGAATAAACGTTTTATTTAAGTAATTTTAACTAAAAATCTTTCTGTTGGAATAAATAAATCTAAATATGATGAAAATACTAAACCTTGTCAAAAATGGATTAAAATTTATTAGAAAAAGGAATGAAATTGGTTTTACAAAAGTCACAAAAATCTACAGTCAGTAACTTTAAACATTACTATTGAATAAATTTGTATAAAGTTTTCTTTAAACATAATTGATTTTGTGTTTCCTAATGAACAATAAGACATTAAATACATACTTAAAACATTAATTTTGCTTAATAATATTATAATTTGAGAATTATTTTATAGCAGTGTTAACTTATTGTCTGCTTATATGTTTCGAATTAAGACAAAGTTTCGATTGACTTTCTATCAGTCATTATTCAATTATAAATAGTTTCTCAATTTTTTCGAAACTTATAAGCAGACAATTATTTTACACTACCATAAAATAATTCTCAAATTATTATATTATTAAACAAATTAAAAGTGGCTGAATAAGTACATTTAATGCTAATGTCTGATAAGGTTTTCTTAAAACATAATATATAATAAAATAATAGTTACTATTTTTGCAAAACTTATACTGTACAGTCATATCTCTCAAAACGGACGCTCTATAAGACTGACACCTCCACACAACGGACACTCAGTCACGGACAAACCTGTTTCAATAGACTTTACATTAGCTCGACCCTCTTTAAAACGGACACTCTATAAGACTGATACGGACACACTTTTGTTGTACCTGTACTATATTACAGACCTCTTTAATACGGACAAATTATTATATTTTATGTAAATTAATTAAAGATACGTTAATAAATTTTTATGAGTTTGTATAAACTATTTATCAAACCTTAAACCTTTTCATTTTTTTGATTGAAAAAGAGTTATTCTAATTTTAGGCCACGTGGTATAACTAGCCAAACGTGAACATTGCTAGAAGAATAGATCTTTTTCTCTTTTAAACAATAATTAGAAACTTGAGAAAAAATAAATTTTCTTCACAATGACCGTTAGGGAGTGTAGATTTAAGCACTTCTGAAGATTGACACTTGTGTATAACAATGAACGACCGATAAGGCATAACACTTTATATGGACTAATTTGTAGAGAATATAAAATAAATTTGGCGAAATATTTTTTTCATTCATGTGAAACACTATAATAACTTAAAGAAAACGTTTATGCAAACTAATTCAATAGTAATATTTAAAGACACTGATTGAAGACGTATAGTAATGCAGTGTATTTGGTTGAAAAGAAACATTACCCTTGAAAGCAATTTTTTACAGTTTGAAGATAATAATTTGGATATATTTAATTATGAAACAGTAGATGTAGATTATTGAATAATACCAGTATCATAATCATAAAACATAAAAGTAATAAATCGATAAAAATTTAATTTAATTTTTAAAAAAGCGATAGTTTTTGAATAATTTTATTCACTCAGTGTTACAGAAGTTAAAGAAGCATAGCATATGCAACTCTACAATATGGTAAGCAAGTATGCAAAGCATTTAAATTTACAAAATATATTTTTTTTAACGAAAAAATTTTTGTGAGAGTCTACTTTGAGGTACAAATTAATGTAATATCAAGCGCTATTTAAAAAAATTAAAACCTAAAGCAAAACAGCATTAAATAAATTTAATTATTAATCACAAGCGAGTGAATAAATGAAAATTTTATTCTTTTGAATAAAATTTCGAATTATAGTTAATAAAAATGAAAATCAATAGTTTTTAAAGTAATTCAAATTTTATAATTTTTTGCCTGTTATTGTAGATAAAGCGAAAGATATGATCAATAGTATGTGCAAACAAGAGCGCGAAATTATTAAAATATTAAGGCCCAAACCCGATGTAGACCTACCAGGCATAGGCAAGAGCCCGACAATATCATGACATATTTAAATTAAGAAAACCCTATCGCCCCAATTTTCGATCGAAGCATTTAAGTTGTAATAAAAAATATTAATTCTTTAAAAACAATTAATGAAATATAGAAAGGATATTTTAGTATTAAAATATACTGTTTTCTCAGGTGAAATAAATAAATGTCTGATAAGGTTTTCTTTAAACATAATATATAATAAAATAATAGTTACTATTTTTGCAAAACTTATACATATAAGATCAACTTAAGCTCATAAATCTCAGCAGCACAGAAATTAGCTTTAGCATAAAGTCTTAATCTCTCATTTGTATGAACTTTAAGCTTAAACTACAAGCACAGAAATGTTAAGTTAGCTTTACATTGAGCTTGAGCTGGCTTAAGGTAGATGGTCTAAGCTTGATCTTATTCTCA
Source organism: Phthiracarus crinitus (assembly GCA_034698025.1). Classification (NCBI taxonomy): domain Eukaryota; kingdom Metazoa; phylum Arthropoda; class Arachnida; order Sarcoptiformes; family Phthiracaridae; genus Phthiracarus; species Phthiracarus crinitus. Next base: position 3,479 of record JAQGAW010004048.1, on the reverse strand, counting down.
TCTTTACAGATTAAAATTAATCTCAAACTTAAAGACAAAGAAAACGCCATATTTATATTAAGATATCAAAAATTATATACTAAAAATGATATTATTTAGCTGAAGGTTTCTTTACTATAACAATATGGATATTTGTGCATTATTTGATATTTTTTTAACGTGAAACAATAATTTCTTGAATTGTTTTCTAAATAATATTATTAAACACAGAAATAATAACATTATACAAATAACCATAATGTAGTGGATGTGACCTCATGTCACTACACAATTACTGTACAGTTCTAGAAGTTTCTAGAACTATGATTACTCATTACTTAACGTTAACAATTACATTACATTAGTCATTACTGTTAACTTATGTTCTCTTATGTATAACACGTTCACTACTGTATTACACGTTTGCTTATTAATACACGTTTGTGTATCTAACTCATTGTTTTCATTAAAGTATTCAATGCTTGAATTTCTATCGTTTTGCTTAACTGTATTGATTGCCTATGCGTAACATTGAGTTCACTCTCGTGAACATTGTGGTCTATCCATCGGTGGTATCACCTGGGTCTTCGGGTCATTCTTTATTATTTATTCTTCATAGTTATTAACCTACAGTTACGACAACTACTGTCGCGTACACTACACATAATTTTAATAACCATAATTAAATTTTTTTTATTATAAAAGTATAGATTTTCTAAAATTAACTTTACTCAATAAACATGTTTCGTGCACAAACATAATTAAGTTATAAACAAATTCAAAATTATATTTACAAATAAATATATTAATAAAATTTAATTCTTTTATTTTCGTGAATTTAAAGCTATTTTTGTTAACCTTTCTTTAATTTATTGAATTTCTTGCTTTATTCTAAAAATATAATTCAAATTAAAGAAAAACTACTTTAGAATTAAAAATTTATTTTTAGAATTTAGCTATTAGAAATATTTTTACTTAATCTTAAGCATAAAATAAGCTGTTTTATAGTAATTTAGCTTAGAAATGTTTTCTTTTAATATTTATTATTTACTTTATAAAATCGAATATAGAATCGAAAAAATTTTTGATTGGCAATTTATTAACTCAAATATTTATAATTTTCTATATGATTTAAATTTAAAAAATATTTTATATTATTTGTATTATTAATGAACAACTGTTTTCATATACATTTCATGCAACCGCATATACATTTTACAGACAAAGTGCGCAAACCAAATGCTTGCAAATACATATCACACAACTAGTTTTTACTATAGAAAGCACTTTATGTCGAACCTAATATGAACAATTTTCATTGTTTTTTTTATAAAAATATTGTTTTTAATTTAAAACTATAATAAATGAATTAACAAATTAAACATAAATATAATTTTCTAAAATAAATTATTCATAATAGGGTTCCATAAAGTGCTTTGCTTTCTATAGCGCCTTTAACCGAAAGTAAAATACAATTTAAAAGAACTTTTGACTTTTAAGCTAAAGCGAAATATAATAATAATTAGAATGAAAACTAAAAGTAAAAAGTAAAATATAATTGAATTTAAAAAATTTTGAAAAAGAAAAAGTATAAGAAAAGCCAAATAATAATTTATAAGTAAACCCAGAAAGAGTATGAACATACATAATGAGCTCACTTTGTGTTATTTTCTATTTTAATTCAATAGTATTGTTAAATTTTTTGTATTAAATATTTTTTGACATTTTAATTATAGCACCTATTGTTTGCCAACAATATTTTATTTGGTTTTTTAAGCATTTAGTACATTGAATGTATATGTTTTATAGTAAAAAGTTTATACCTTTAAATTATATTGTTGCAAACTTTACTTCAGGAAGTATTTTAAGATTTTTGATTCAATTGTGTTTTAGCTTTCGTCGAGTGAACATCATATAAATTGTTGTTAAACGGATACTCAAAAGTATTATATAAGCGAAAATAATTAGGCCTGTGATTGATTTTAACTCAAAATCGTTTTAATAGTGTTATTTTAAACAATATTTCACCCATTTTTATCATATTAATCATTATGTAATAGATTTTAAAGCCATTTTTAACTAACTTATAGTACATTATTAGCTTTTAAAGACCCATTTTTATCCTTTTTGGGCCATTTTAAAGACATTTTTGACCGTTTTAAGATAAATATAGTTCATTATAAGCATATTATTAGGACATAGTCCATAAATCCCTTAATATATATATAGAGAAAAAATTTTTTAATTAAGTGCTGAATACTAATGTCGAGCTAGTGCGTCTACAGACAGACAGAAAGAAAGAAAGAAAGAAAGACAGACAGACAGACAGACAGACAGACAGACAGACAGACAGACAGACAGACATCCTAAATACATTAGCTGACTTTTAAAAGTGAGCTAAAAACACCGCTTATTTAACGTTGTATTACAGATTACTTATTATTACTATTAATCATTATTCACATTTCATATTCTTATTCACTACAAGATTTCATTTTTTCTGTACCTACGCTTTCATATTAATTACAGTTTAGAATAAAGTATTTATTATAGAATTAACATACAGTTCACTTACGTGAAGCGCGGCATTCTATTACCTGTAGTCTTGTGGATAACATTCTTCCAGAAATGCTTGTTACGACTCGTTAACTAGCCTTACCCAAGAAGTTGTCCTCATTGCTGTGGTATCTGTTACAGTCTTACAATTACTAACATCCCGTATACACACAACTGTTGAAAACTAGAATAGTTTCGATTATTGAAAGAAGTGAAATAAAAGAGAAAAATAATTAACTTTATTTTCGCTTAAGAGAAAGTTAAATAAAACTGATATTTTAGCAAAGATTTTGTTCTTTGATGACATTAAACCTTTTTTAAAGCTTGATATTTAATTTTTGATTATAGAAATTAATTTTCTATAAACAAAAAAATCACTCATTAAATATATTTGATGAAAAAAATATTTAAATGTACAATCAAACATTTATACCACTACTTTTCAAATGTAAAAGTTAAAGCCCTGACTAAAATTAATCGCAAAATTATTTATAATGAAAGAGACATATTTACATTAAAATAAAAAAAACTTAATAAAAAATAATAAAAATCATTAAATGGTAGTTTTTCGTTACTATAACAATATTGATATTTATGGAATTTTTTATATATTATTTTTAACGTAAAATTGATTGAAATATATTGCTTTCAAGATTTAAAAACTGAAATAATGTCATAAAACAAATTACCCATAATGTTAAGAAAATAATAGCAAAACAACCTCAAATTTTTTCGTTAATATAAAAATAATGTTTTTTTGCAAAACTTTAAATAGGAATAAACTTATTTCGTGTTAAAATATAATTTAGTTATAAAAAATGCAATATATTATATTGATTTCAATACAAAAATCGTTCTTCCGTCAACAAAACTAGTGTTGTATTTACTTTTGAAAGTTAAAGTAAAAGTTATGAATTTTCTTACTTTTTCTTTTACTTCAAGTA
>JAQGAW010004047.1:0-11463 GCA_034698025.1 Phthiracarus crinitus | reverse complement strand
TCTTGAACACCTCTCTAACTTGAACAAAATTTGTTGTCCCATTCAATGTTCAAGATATAGAGGTTTTACTGTATATAGTGTAGTGAAAGAGCTTTTTAAAGGTTAAGTGTATTATTTACACATGTTTTGCATAATTTAACTATAATTTTAGAATAAAACATGTTAGACGTTATACTTTTGTTTGCGTAATGCCGTGTCATAAAAGGAAATCTAAATATAATACAAGCGATAAATAAATTAAATGTCTAATCACGTAATTTCATTGATATAGTGATGGTTTTAAAACTACGATACGTTTATATTCCAAATAATGGATGATTTACTGAGATTTAATTTAAACTTTTTATGCATTATGTTTAAAAGAGCGCATTTTGAGTTTTTGTAACCAAAGTAAGAAATTTATACGATTTTCGAGAATCAAGTGTGCAAAAAGTTTATTTATAGTGGTATGCAATATTTGAATACGTTTCGGAAGAGAAACATTCATAGTTAAACGCTAATAATTTAAAATTATTCAATATGAGCATTGATTGGAAAAAAGTTTAATTACGTAAATCAGTGTTACTCTGTTCAAACACTAAACTGATTAAACGGTAGATTTCGCTTCAATTTAGTGAACACTAAGAAACGGTTATTAAAATAATACCTGCAATATGTTTCCTTCGCATTCCTGTTGTCCGTGTTGGCAGGTAAACGTAATGCGAGGATTTTTTGTCGAGTTCGCTACAAAACCGATGTTAGCGTTGCCAAACGTCACCAAATTAATTGTCATTATCGGTGGCTCGGCTTTTGATAGTTTAACAAATGTCGGGTACAACTGGTTCAGTACGAATTGTTTGCTATCGGGACAAAGCGATTCGATATATACGCCAACTTCTATGGTATGACCACATCCTGGATCTTTAGTAGCAGTGAATGTTTTTTTATTGTGTTTTTAAAATATTATTATTATTTAATTACCATCAATAGGACAACACAATGAATACCCGAAAACAGTTAATAATAGAATTAAAATTTTCATTTTAAAAACTTTTCCAAATTTTTAAAAATTTTAAATAATAAAAATTTGCTCTTAATTTATATAGAAATGTATTTTTTTTATTGAACACATGTTAATTCACAGCTAATAAAGAAAATACTTGACGGGCACAAATTATTCCTTGTTGTGTTATCATTTGAAGACGTGGTTGAGTTTTAATCAATAATATATGGCAAATAATTATTAAATATTTCTAAATAATAAATTAGCATTTTTTTGTTTACGCAAAAATCAGGTGCAATGTCTCAAATTAGGTGTAGAGCAGCGGTTATGTATTCACCAAATACGCCACTAAAACTGGAAGAAATTCTTGTTGATTCACCAAAATCAGGAGAAATTCGTGTAAAATTGTTGGCGTCAGGTGTATGTCACTCCGACGCGCACTACTTATGGGGCAACCGAAACGAAGTGGCAGTACCCTATGGTAACCCAATAATTATCGGCCACGAAGGCGCTGGTGTTGTCGAAAGTGTCGGCGATAATGTAACCGAAGTATGCGTTGGAGACCATGTAGTGCTGCTTTGGTTACCTCAGTGTTATAACTGTTATTATTGTAGGAGTTCTAATCCAAAAGTTAATGCGTGCGTTGAGGCGAAAGAAAAAGGTACCGATAAGTATGGAAATGTCTTTCACTTAATATTTGAGTTACATTGTATATTAATAATTTTTTCCGAATAGTTGTAAAATAATTTTCCTCATAATTTAAGTCTTATTGAATATCTTTTCATGAAATTTAATATTAGAGCCAATCGATATATCAAAGACGTATCGTTAAGTGTTAATGTATATTTTGATTATTTCGAACAAATTGAAAATTCCAGTATAGATAATTAGTGACGTAAAATTTACTGTCAGATACACTACCGTTTTTTCGCCCTTAAAAATGAACTGAACTGACAAATCGAACTGATATTTTTTGATTAATTAAATTTTTACATATTTAATCGCTGACTATTAAGTTGAAATGTTTTTTCTGTAAAATAAATATAGAAAACCTATGGCTTATGAAAGACGGCACAAGTCGTTACCATTTAGCGTATAATAACGATCCAGTTTTAACTCCGTGGACAAATTGCAATTTAACTACATTTACCGAGTATGCGGTTGTTAGCGAAACAATGGTGGCTAAGATAAGCAAAGGCCTTCCAATGGACGTTATTTGTTTATTTGGATGCGGGATAACCACCGGTTACGGGTCTGCGGTCAATCTGGCGAAAGTTCACGCGAACAGCGCATGCGCTGTTTGGGGTCTCGGATGCGTGGGTTTGGCTACTATTGTTGGGTGCAAAGAGTCGGGCGCTCGTGTTATTATTGCAGTCGACACTAATTCCGCAAAATCAGATTTGGCACGAAAATTAGGTTGCACTCACTTTATAAACCCACGGGAGATGAACGACCAAATCGAAAATGTTATTAAGAATATTGTATTAAGTATGTATTTTATTTAATTTATTTTGGGATATTTATTCACTGTATTTTCCATGAACATAATATTATTTACCGGTTATACCCGTATTAATACATCGGAATTTACTTTAATATTGATTTGGAATGTAATTAAGTTTTATTAACGAGATTTCCATTTAAAATAAATAGACTTCTTAAAAACGAATATAATTAAATATTAATGATTATACTGTACAAGTTGTAAATCGTTAAAGATTTAACGAGACTAATGATTATTCCATATTTTCGCTAAAACTAAGATTTACGTGGAAAAATAAAAAGATTACTTTATTAAGTCGTTAGTTTAATGATCAAAATAATAACACTTAATATTATTCATAATTAAAGCGTGACTTAAATTTCGGATTTATCCAGTTTTATATTCCTAAATGTTAATCGTTTCAAGCAATAACGCATAATCAACGCATCATTAAATATATATATTTTTTGAAACAAATGTTAACATATAAATAATAATAATAAACTGATAACTTTATATACAAGTTAGCAAAACAATAGTTAACTTATAGTTCGATAATATAATTTCGAACGATTATTCAATAAAAAACAATTTGAATCCAATAATCATTTACAGTAAGGTATGTCGCAGTGATTTTATTTTATGTTTGCTTAATCAGAGTAAGAGTACCATTCGTTTTAGCAAAACACCTACAAATTTAGATCGTTTAACATTGATTTTTTTATGAGTTATTACTTGTTTCTATTTGCGCGTAAATCCGATATATAAAATTTTATTATTAGGTTAAGCGTAATAGAAAAAAATAAGTAAATACCAAGAATGTGTAGACGAGTGAAGGTGTTTGCGTGAATCAGTAATGAAATAGTGAAATAGTAGTGTGGGTGCTATTCATAATCAAATTCGTTTTTTCTATGTTTGACCTTTAGATAAAGGTGTAAAGACCCAGTAATTCGTTTGATAATGCTTTTACCTCTAGTACTGATTTAAATCAGTTTATTGTCGGATCGTATGAGCATTGCCTCGAATTTTTTTGCGACAATTGTTTCAAACCGTAATTTGAAAAATCTAGAGGCAGACTCATTAGAAAACGTAAACGTTTTTTGCCGATCAGACGAGTAAATGCGCTTTACTCGCATTACAATGAAAGCCTATTAAATAAATTGCGTTTGGATTAAATCGAAGTTAAATAACAAATTACCACTTCGGAGCTTGAGTTGTTTACCCAACTGTTTAGTGGAGCTCGAGTTGCATTTAAAGCGTCCTAATCTTCGTTATAAAGAGTTAACGGAGTTTTTTCGCGAACATTACGTAGAAAACACTTAACATAAATAAAACTGTTCACACGTGTCAGTAAATTACGGTAAAACTTTTGTTTGTGTTCTAAAATAGCCTCTAAAGGTTGATACTCTTTTAATTACACCACTATTTATTACTACCGTACTGTACATGTTAGCAAGCGTTTCCAAGTCTAAAGTTATTTTATAAGAATAGCGTCCATTAGTAATGGACTTCATTACTAATGCTAAGTTTTAAGCGAATCAATTTCGAAATGATTTATTAAGAATTAAGATAATAATTATAATTATAATTATAATTAAGACTTACAGCAATAAATTATGAACATGAAACTATCATTGTTCTATGTATTCAAACCCAGTTAATACAAAATTTATAAATTTAAAAATTTTACCCAAACAAAGTTAATTAACTTATTTGAAAATCTCGTTTTAGACAATGGTCTCGATTACGCGTTTGATTGCATTGGTAACGACGCGGTGATAAAAACGGCGCTAAAATGTTTATCGGAATTCGGAACATTCATTTCGGTTGGATTGGTTCCGATGGAGACAGCGATAACAATACCGGTATTTAATTTACTTGGAGGCCAAACGATTACCGGCGGCTTATTTGGCGGATATCGCGGTAAAACTGGCGTTCAATTATTGGTTGAAAAGTACGAAACTGACCGGAAATTTAAAGATTCGATCGATTTGTTTGTAAGCAGAAAATTTCGATTGGAGAACATTAATGATGCGTTTGATTTAATGAATAAAGCGAACGAAAATGTTATTAGAAGTGTGATCACTATGGAGTAAAATAAAATTATTGATGTGATTTTTCTTTGTTTATGAAACTCTACTTTATTTATATAGTATTTAGAAGTGCTTGAAAAATTCATTGAAACTTTACGGTACGATTGAGAATTGTTAACGAAATGGAAAATTTTCTTTGTCGATAACTATTGATAGCACACGACATGTACAACGCAGTTATACTACGGATAATACGTTATAGAATGATAGCATTAATGATGAGAGAAAGCTCAATTTTGCTGAGCTTGAGCTGGAACCTGGTGAGCTTAAGCTCAAATTCTAGGAACATCGAGCTTGAGCTTCAAAAATTTTTTCACTTATGAGATTGAGCTTAATCATTTCTCTGTAAAGCTGAGCTTAAGGTTGAGCTTATAAGTTAAAATTTTTTTATTGAAAATAGAATTTTTTCATAACTAATTATAAAATTCAACATAAATATGTCTTTAGATTATTCAACATATTGTATTAGTATATATTAAATAATAATATATTTTATTAAAATGTGCAATTTGTTGAAATTTGTTACATTTTATGTTATTTTTCGGTTAAAAATAAACTTTTCAAGCTCAAGAAGCTCAACGGTTAATTAGCTGAGCATGAGCTTACAAATCGTGAGGCCAAAGTAGCCGAGCTTATGAGCTTTAATTTCAAATAAATTTGTCATTTGAGCTTACACTGAGCTCAAGCTAGCTTGAAGCTAGCTTACCTGAGCTTGAGCTTTCTCTCATCATTAGATAGCATAAATCAAATTAAAGTCGAAAGTTGAAAATTAATTTCGCACACCTTTAGCTAAAATCAATAATAGAACAATCAAATGTAAAATCATAACAATATATTAAATTGGGGCACATATATATCAATATAATACAAATATAGCTAGTTTTTATTATTAATTTCTATTAAACATGTGTTTATTTGTTTGGTTAGCTCATCGATCACATATTAGTATCGGTCGAAACTAAATTTTGTAAAATTTCTTTGCGCGATCACTGTAGACATTTTCATATAGAATTACAGATTACTACCAATTTTATAGCTCAATTCAAAATCAAATAACATATGGAACTAAATACATACACAACAAAAACTTTATTTTTTATAAGTTTATTAACTTAATAAAACAACTAATTTTTTGAAACTTCTGTCTAACTATAATGGATAATTTTCTAATTAGCCTGAAATCTCTTGTTCGGCGGTTTCAATTGAAATGAATTTTTTAAAACAGCGTTTTGATTAGAGTTTTAGCCATTAGTCATATTACAATATTCGAGTAATTTCTTTTTAAAGTAAACTATCAAAACTATTTTTGTGACAACTGTGGCTTATATGAATGTGTTTCGTTATAACAAAAAAAAACTAATAACACAAAGATGCCTATTATTGACTTAAAAACAAATATTTGAACGACGATAAAATTTAGGGCTCACAGTGCAAACACTGGAGCAAAATATTTTTTTGTTATCAGTCTTGCAATCAATATAGTTATCAGAGAAAAAATTTATTTATATTCCAATATCAGTCCAGAACGCAGTCACGATTAAAATGAATGCCAAACCATTATTAACTGCGCTCTGTTTTTTAATTACCATAAAGATTTTTGCGATCGCATCGGAAAATGTAATCGACAATGAAAAACCTTTAGTAGATTTACCGAACGTTTTTACGCCATCGAAGTCTGCTTTCTTTTTCCAAAGACTAATCATATTATTGATTCCGACAAATCAAGGGTTCAATCAGGGAGGTATCTAATTGTTGATTAAATTTCAGCTTTTTTCATGTAATTCTAGTTAATTTTTTTTATTAAAGTATTTCCAAACACCGGACAAATTTTTCCAAACACTGGACAATTTGGTCCTAATAACGGAAATTATTATCCGAATTCTGGTGTCGGATACAACGATGGTCTTCGCAGAGGAACGTCCAGAAGAATTAGTCGCAAAGATGGCGAAACCGATTACAGCGCAATGAATCCGGTGAGACGTAGACGTGTGACGACTAGAGCTTATGAAGATGTCGACTCGGATTCGCTATAAAATTGTGTGTAATTCCTATCTCTGGAAGAGATTATCAATTTTTTATTTAATTTTCATTTATTTTCAATTTAAGAATCTAAATATTTAAAATAAAGTAAATTGTAAATAAATAAAAATTGATTTACGAATGATTTTTAATTCGATAAATTTTATTTTCCATTTTACTGTTAGAACACGTTTTGGATAATTTAAAAACTAAAATAAATGTAAAATGAAATATAAATTTCCAAAACTAAATATTATAAATAAAACACTAAAAATATAATAAGTTCAGCGTTTAAATTGAATGCTTTCCGAATACTTAACGGTTAAATTGTTCGCATTTGCTGTTTGAATACGTATAACTTAACGCATAAGAGATTCCAGTAACAAAAAATTATTTAATTAAAAAAGCATCAAACTTTTGCTGTTAAACAGATGTTACAAGTTTTATTAATAAGCGATCAGTTTTTTTAAAAGATTGAATACTTTCGGCATAAATACATCAGATATTTTCTTTATAAAAGTAGGGACATCTAAAATTTATATCAAAGCAATCCGAAACTTAATTAATAAAATAACACGGAAGCATATTTTGTTGCATAAATATAATTTTGATCTTCTTTTGTGTCAAAAAATATCAATAAATAGTATAACAAAATCAAATAAAAGATGGCGCACATATATGCATATCATTTTGACGAAAATACGTCATTCACTGAACAATAATTGCAACTTTTTTGGAGCATTAATTTATAAGAATAGTTGTTAGTTATATTGAGTAAGATTAGAATTTCCAACGGCAACATTTAAATCATTTTTTTGTTGCATTTTATAGCTCGAGTTTATTCATTCTATTTATCGTATCAATAAAATATCAATACATTTATTGTATGCCGATTGTTAATGAAACTAATTTACCTTTCTTTAGAAACTGTATTTTCGATCCTCATATCTTATTTGCACTAAGAATTTTCAAAGACTGTGTGCTCGTTATTTTAAATACAGTAAATTAGACCTGAAAAATTGTCGGGATGGCACATGACAGGATCGGATTGACCAAATTTTTACTGGATTTGTCGGGATGGGATTGTCACGTAAAAATATCGAGACGGGACAGGGACTTAGATTTTGCTCTCAAAATCCCGAAATCTATAAATGATCGAATTAATGTGTCAAATATCTTTAATTTACAGCTTAATTTTATCAATTTTCAACTTTTAAGCAACTTATACATACTGTATGAAATGTATTTATTGAAAGATTTAGTTTATAATTTTTATTGTAACTAAAATTAAACATTTCTATAAATAAACACAAAATATTTTCAGGACAGGGCGGGACGGGAGTAAAAGTTATCTTAAACAGGAAAGGAAAGGATTGAACTACACATTTTAATTAGCAGGACAGGACGGGACTCTTATTTTTAAACTTTTTCCACCTTACAGTAAATCAATCAAGATTTTTAAAGTTACTATTAAAGTCTAGTTAATTAAATTAATCTATACTGATATTTAAGATCCATTAATTTTTTCATTCACTTTAGAGAAGTTGAGGTTATGGTTTTGAATAAAAAAAAATAAATTTTTAAAAAATATAGATTATATATAGATTTGAAAGTTAGCTATAGATTGCAATCTATGAATGTTGTTTAGATATATTTTTCTATGGCTTATAGCTGTTCTGTAGAATACATAAACAAATTTTTTAAACTGCAAAATTCGTCACAAATATTGTCCAATATTCTAAAGAATTTGTTAGAAGCTCTGAAATCTCGAAATAAATTTTCAGTAAATTATTAATACTATATGTATTCAATAATATAGAAATTAACTGAAATAAAAATAAGAAATTGTCATAAACTCGATTTAATTTCATTCGAATTAATATAATAAAAATAATTTAATAAATACGATCAATAAAAAAAGAAATAATAGACCGCAGCGAATAACTAATCAAAAAACCATAAAATATAGTTAGAAAAACAAAAAATATTCAATTTTGAATAAAATTTGAAAACTTCAAAATATCCGGAAATTTTTTTAATCTCCAGTCAAAATCAACTGATTTTTTAAAATTGAAAACTCTTGTTCGTTTTACTTAGAGATGGCAACGCATGCTTCTGTTCACATAAAATTGTTTTCGATCGAACGATTCACTAAAGAAAAGCATCTTTATTTTGCTTTACTATTGACAAATCTAATGGAAAGTGAATGAGAGCCGAAAAAGGATGCTCTTTCGCACTAATTAGATGTGAGGTTTTTGACTCGCTTTCAGCTCATAATGCTTGGTTTGGCAAACAATAAATCCATATATGGACGAACAAGCAATGCATTTACGATATTAATTTTGAAATGATTGGGTAAAAAATTTTCCAGAAAAGCCGGATTAAATATTTCTAATCTCTTTTTCGATGGTTTGTTATATTTGTATAGAACATAAGGAATAAGTAAACTTTTTATGGGTTTTAAGTTATTCGTATGTAATTTACGTTTTTTAAATAATTATTGGCAATAAATTTACATGAATTTAAAATTCTAACACATACTGTATGTTTAATTGAAAAAAATGATTTATTGATCTTTACTTTCTTTTCAAAAACCGGTAAACAATTTTCTTGAATATCGAACAGCTATGCTGTGTTTTATGGCCAATTACTTCGCCACAAGTCGAACATTTTCGAAACTTGCATACATTGAAATGAGCGTTCAGTTTGCCCAAAGCGATCGCTTGATTGCAACCGTTATTCTTATTCTCGCAGTACACTCTCAACTTTTCCAACAAATGAATGTAAGGTCGACACGGTTCGTAAACAGCCATATTTCTCAGACAACTTCGACAAAGCGGACACATGAACGTATTGCTAAAATTGAGCGCATTAGTGATACAAACGTGACAGAAAACCATTCGGCAACACGGAGTGACTTTTGGCTTCACCACAACGCACTTACATATCGAGCATATAAACTCTTCCAGCTCTTCGTCTGTTCGGTACGCGAATCGAGATTTTTCCATTTGACGATTAATTATTGCTTAATTCTCTGCTATATTATGAACACTTCGATGTAAACCAAAATTATGAGTGGCATTATTTTCGATGAATGTCGATAACAATGTATTGTTTTGGAAAAATATTATTAATAGAATTTAATGCGCGATAATATAATTGATTATACAGTACTCATCAATATTGTTGAAATAAAATTTTGCAAAAAAATTGTATTCAATCTGTACTCTGCATAATATTTAATGCAGTATTGTTGGAATAAAAGCGAATACATTTTACCCGTTTATTGAATAATTACATAAAACGTTATTAATTTTTATATAATTGTGATTTATGCCACTAATATACAGGAAACTGAATCATTTGTCTTAACCAAAAAATAATTAACTTATACTAAATTAACCCTTAAATCACAACACGTTCGTTCCAATATTAATAATTTTTATCAGCGAATTCTATTTATGACGGACCTTATTATTGACTTCCGTTAGAATGAATGACTTCAATAATCACTATAAAAGAGTCAAGACGTTAACATGAGATATACTTTATTTATAATTTTTCAATTTAATCGAATCAAACAACAATGAACAGCAGACTCATTCGACTTGTTTTTCTTACGAAAAAAGATAGCGTGAAAATGTTTTATGTGATCATTTATGGGAATATATTTTTAACAACATTTTTCCTTAAATACATACCGAAATATTTAACCGTAATTAATTTTTTGTCAATTTCAACAATTTTTTAATTATTTTTGAAATCCCTTATTAAATATAAAATTTAATATCCTTTAATATACAGTGTGACAAGCAGACAGACGGATGGAAGAACGGATAAACCAAAATATTTATTCTGATTTTAATCAAAGTCAGATAAAACAGGATCCGAACGGTCATAATATCTGATTTTACTGTTTTGTTTTTATTAAACTTATGGTCATTCCACTGTAATATAATTTTTTTGTAATAATTTAATCATAATTTAATATTTAATATTGCATGGCGAAATATGCAGCAATTTTATTTAATTTTTTACTTATTTATCGACTTTACTTTAAACATTGAATTTTTTCAATTTTTACGAATATTTTTCTTTTCGACAATTAATTTTTTATTTTTTGTCATTTTTTTATAAAACCTTTAAAATAAAGAATCGGTAAAATCCCTTAATAGATATAAAGCAAAAATATTTTATTAAATATAAAGAGTGTGACGGACAGAGAGATGAATATACTGATAGACGGAAAAACGAACAAATTACTGATGGTAATACAATGTCAAATCCTTATAACTTAAAGTAAGCTAAACGAATGTCTTAAAAATTTATTTCTCAATAAAGTTGATTTTGTTGCTTATCCCAAATTTAAAATTTAAAATTGCGAAACGGAAATAAATATTTAAGAACTTTTTTTTCCTGATTTAGCATTAAACTTTTATTCAGGGCATTACGATGACATTTTAACTTTATAAGTATGGTATAAATTTTTCAAAATCTACTTGGAATTGAAAAATAAAACAAGAATTATTTTAAAAATAATATTGTATTTGTGAAAGAAAAAATTCATTTCAGTAGAATACGAAAAGATCATATAAAATTGAACTTTTAGGTAAAATGCTTATAAAACTAGATTAAAAACGCTTTCAGCAAAACTTTCGTGAATATGGTTTGAATTAAAAAAGTAAAATCGGATACTTTTATGTTATAAAATATGTTAATTAAAAACTTATGTTTATAGAAATTTAATTTTTTTAGTTGCTTAATTAAAAATAAAAATTTTAAAAATTATTTTATGTTACATGTATGATGAGTAAGGATGTGAATTAGCGGGTAACTCCCGTTTTTAGAAAGGATTTACAATCTTCGGGAAAATGATATTAATTAAA
>JAQGAW010004046.1:0-11463 GCA_034698025.1 Phthiracarus crinitus | reverse complement strand
CTGATCACTGGTTTCCTAACGACTCAAACCGTTAGCATTTGCTATGATATGATGTGAAACAAACAATAATAGTTACTGTATTACCAAATTATTTAGATTTTGCGAAAACTAAAAAAATATTAATGATAAATAAAACCAATAAATATTCGTACAGTTTTTTATGTTAATTAATTTAAAAAATTAACTGAGATTTTCTATGGATTATGGATTATACCATATTCTGTAGGTTTAAAAACTAATATACAGTATGTTTCATTCGTAGCTCTAGAAAATTTGTTATTATATAAATGTTGTCGAATCTGTTGATATATTTAATTTCACTTATTTAAAAGTTAATTTACCAAATTTGCACCGAATTTGTATTCTTTCATTCTTTACATTCTTTAATTAAATTTCTAATTTTATTTTTAATTTAATATTTAAAATTATAAAGAATATTCAAGTCTATCCATATATTTATTATAAAATTATTAAAAAGGAAAAATTTTGACAATTTTAAATAATAATTGAGATTTGCATGTTTTTATCATGGGTTTAAAATTTATAATTAGTTTTTAATCCTCAAAGAAAACACAAAGCTCTATGAATAGTTGTCTTATTTTTTTCTTTTTATTATATTATATGAAAATATTTAAAGAACCACTTTTTAAAATAAGTCAAACACGATTTCCCAAACAACGTTATATGAAGACGTGGATCTGGTTGTCCCCCATTTACCGTTACTTTCATGACCGTATTTCGAATAAATGGATACATAAGTTCCATTACCATTTGTCACTCCATCCCATCAGTTAGAATAATTAATTGGGTTCCAACTGTTCAACCATCTATTTACACCTCCAGTATCGCTCCCACCCAACCAATACACATCATAAGCATTAGTGTTGAACCGATTAATATCATTCAAATACGTTTATATCAACGAGAGTGGAGTTGTTTTGAAGGCATATATTTATCGCTTCTGAATGGTTAGCATATGGTTTTGTTTTATACGGATATATAAGTGCTTTACTTTTGTTATCCTCAATGAATGTTTTAAAGTGAAAAAATCTTGAGAAAAACTCCATATCCTTGATTTATTTTCTAATTTTTCACTTAATTGTTGAACTGTTCTATCTATTTGTTTGTTTGGTGTGTCAAGTTTTAAACTAAATTAGTACAGTACATGTTTGTGTATTTGTCATTTTCAGCTCTGTTAACGTATCGTTTAATTGTTTGATTATTGTGATATAGTGAGTGATCTCCAATTGCTTTCTCGTATTCGTAAGCATATTAAGCAATACTTGTATAGTAATTGATGGCAATTTTTGACAAAATTTCAGATTTTTTTTGCACATGAAATATCAGACCATTTTCCTATTGATAGATCAGAACTAATTTGTACATATAATTCTGTATTATTTTTAGGGCTATTTTCTGCCCAATTTGTATAATTTCCTTCTAATTCGTTAATCCATTTATATTTAGTATTTATATACTTCAAAGCTGTCCAAACATTTTCTACAATTTTCTTGGATGCGAACAAATAAGATTCTATATATTGTTGCTCTTCTAAACTCGAAATTGTTATTAACGTTGAATTGTCTTGATTACATGTTTTCACAGTTTCGTCATAACTTTGTAAAGTTTCAAACAATTGGATGCACTTCTCATATTTATATGATAGCCAATCACCGCAACCTGTGTCTGTAAGCACGTGTGTACATGTAAAGTAGAAAATATATTTAAAAAATTAAGAATACTATATATCTTATTCTTACTTACATAAAAATATCATGATAACAAGTATTAATAAATCTAATCGATTCATTTCATAATTTGTTTTAAAATAAAATTTTAATTATTAAAACTTGACGCTTAAAACGTATAGATGCTTTATATACTATATTTCGATTCATTTTCGTTTCTTTTATTTTTATAAAATTGTTCAAATACGGGATGTTGTTATCAGGAAAATTAAAAGGCTGATCAAACATATAAAACCTATAGCGAAATAGTTTGCAAAAAATAAACACTTTCTATTTACAGTTATTAACATTTAAATTTACTAAAAACTAACGTCACAGTTAGGGCTATGAATAAGATTCAGTTGAAAAATTACTCGTAGATTTTTTCAATTTTAAAAGTTTCTATTTTGCAGTCTTTCCATACTATTAGAAGTTTGGAGAACTAAAACAGATAACTACAGTTTTAAATTTTCGAGTTAATTTAATATTTAAAAAAACATGATCAAAATCTATCGATTGGATTAACCCTTGTAATCTATAAAAATATAAAATAATATCCTATTATTCTAAAAATTAACTTTATTTTCTTGCAAAGCATTTTAGTTATACTTAATACTCTTTATCAGAACTCAAGTTTCAAAATGTTTTGAGACCTTTGTTACTCCAAAACATATATTGAAAGAGTAGATTGTTAGTCAATAATAAGTAGTTTGTTTTTTTACGATGTATACTATTTAATCTTAAATTTATTTAGAATTGAATACTAAATATAGAATTAATGAATAAGCAATAAATAATTTAGTGTGTGAGGCAAATGGGTTTATTCTATAACATTATAATGGAAAAACGATTTAGTAAATGTACTTCAGTTTATTGTGCTAATTATTATGTGCTTTTAACAAAAAAACACATACCTACTCCTTATTATGAATTACCCATTGATTACGATTATATTAGTTTTTGATTTAATACATAGATGGCTGTATAAATGTATTGATGACTAAAGTGAATTTCCAATCACTGAAACATCCGTTATTACATTCTCATCAGTGTTTCTAAACGATATTATCTTTAATCGTTTTGGCATTGAAAATGGAGGTAAATAAGAATATAAATATTCCAAATACATGAATAATTCAATGAAAAATTCAATATTATTACAATTATGAAAATTAAGAATTTATAAGAAATAATTTTATTGGTTATAAAGAAACATTTTAAAGTTATATTTGTTAAATAATTGTCACTTTTATTTCATTAAAGATAAGTGTTTATATATTCGTTTTAACACTAATTAAAAATATTACAAATACCAAAGTTATTGGGACGTAACAACATTTTAAATATAAATAAAGCTATTTTGCTTATATTATCATGGATTTGTAGAGGATTTATGAACACTTACTGTAACGTTATATGAATTTTCCAGTAAGTTATCGAGTCATAGACTCGTTGTTACGTTTAAAACATAGATGGCTGCATACAAATACTGATAGCGGTGACTTAGGCATTAGTTTTAAAGACTTTAAATTAAAGTTAATGAAAGGGTTTTAATTTTTCTTTAACTTTAACTGGTTAATACTTTTGTAAACTTTAACTTCGATTCCATTAATTTTATGCTAACATAGTTAATCAATTTTTGATTTTGTAGCATAAATAAGTTATAAACTGACAGTAAGTTTGGAACTGCCATAAAATTATCCTCAACTAAATATTTTAATAAAAACAATAAACCAAATGCAAAATATAAACAATTAAACGTTCCAAGTTTTAATGGAAATTTCCATAAATATTTGAAAATTTATAATAAAAATCAATTTATTTTGTTAAGAAATTACATTTATGTAGTATTATAATAAATATAGAATTGTTTAGAAGTTAAAAGTAAAACATTTAAATTTATCATTTTACTCATTCTTTCAATATTTTAAATAAGCATATTTTCAAATACAAAAATTTATAAAACAAAATAACTTATTATTAATTTATAGCCCAAAAATCAAATCAATAACATATTGATATATTTATATTATTATTATTATTATTATTACAAATATGAGTGTTATTATAACTCGAGAATATTTGATTTATTAGTACATTAATTACTTTACGCCATACCAGTACTCATAAACTGTTTATTCTAGGATAAAATAATATTATATATTTGCTGAATAAAGAGGTGAGCGTTACTACACATGCGGAAAACTAGTGTATTTTTTCTCGCTGTCAAACACCACATTTGATTCTAACAAGAATATTCTGCACACATTCACATTGAAATCTCACGCCATTCGATTAAACAACTATTTGATTATTTTTTGACAAATCAAAACCACCATTCTTTTCGATTTGTGATTCTTTGAATGAATTCTAATTAATTACATTTTAAACAAAGTTATTAAGAAAGAAAAAATTACACATATCTGTTAAATCAAATTTTAATAGTTTTTCGATAAGTGTGAAACTTATGAAATAAAAAGCATAAACTTTTATTGATAAGTTTATAAAAGTTAAAACTCAAGAACAAAATCGATCATAAGTATTAAAAAATGGCACATTTTGCTGATAATCGCGACTTTAGACGTTCGAGTTTCGGTGGCGATTACTTTTCGTTTTCGCTGTCAAACAGTCGTAGACGTCATTCGCAGCCGAAAATCTGTACATTTGATTGCGCTAATTGTCGTAAATTAATGCTGACATCAGTGAGCGAACGGAATATATCGGTTTCAGAGAATAGCGAATCTTCGGCTCATACCTCTTCCACATCGGATTCAAGTAATACTTTTAAAATAGTCTCTTAAAAGATTAAAGGTTTTTTTTGTTTTAAAGCTATTTTCGAAGTCTATATAAAACAAGTTTATCTTTTATTTAGTTTAGGTTTTTTTCTGTTTGCTCAAAGTATGCTATTATTATCTCTAATAATAGTTTCTGAAATGATTAAGAGAGAAAACTTAAGATTTTCATTACTATTTCAAAACTGGTTTAATAGAACGAACGTTTCGGAGATTTTTTTTCTCAGTAAATCAATAATCATAAAACAAAATAGTGTAACGAAAATAGAACTATAGTTTTGTGTGATATATATATATATTTTCTTTGTTTTAAAAACTAATAAAGAAAAAACAATTTTTTCAATTGCGTCCTATAAGACTCTATAGAGAGAGCGAAAAAGTGTTTGCTTTAAGCGATTTTTTGTACGACAACTAAGTGCTAAGTAACGGTACATTGTTTCAACTTGTTTTTACTTTTTGTTTCGATAACATTAAGTTTTCCGGATTATCCGTAAAATAAACACATTAATAATATGAACGCTAATTTTTTCTGTAAGCCTCGTATTTTTCGCAGTAATTATACTGACTAGTGATTAGTTATTCAATGAGTACACTGCGAAAACAAAATTTGTTCTATGATTAAAATTGTTTTTTTTGTTGGTTTTGTTGTTCGCTAAAAGCTATGAAATATACCGTGGAATATGTTTTGCTGAGAGAAACGTAACTTACATTTAAAGTTTCAACTCGAGCCGTATGTTAGATTTAACCGAACTTTGAACTTCATTGTTAGTCATTAAACATAAAGTCACCTTAAGCTCACTAGTTTCATGCTTGAACTGCAATCAAAGAAAAATGACTGCTAAAAACAATCTCTGTTTGACAAAAACTTTTGAAGAATACTATACTACCGTATACTATAGAGCTGTTTTATTTAAGTGAAACTTAATGGAAAAATTTTATCGCTATTTACTAAAGATATTTCGGGTAGTGGTTCTTCGACCCTACCAGAACCGACCTATCTTTAATTTAACCCAAAACGAACCTTGAAATTTAATGAACTACCCGAAATGAACCGATAAGAAACCCAAAAACTTGAAAACCCGACATTTGACTCATAAAATTCGTAAAAAAAAGTTTAATGATCGAAAAGCTCAAAAATTGTATCAAAAATAATATATATGAGTTTACCTTTCATTATTAATACTATTAATATATTAAAATTAAATTGTTGAATATATAAACTGCTTTATAACATTCTTAAATTGTAATTCTTGTCGTATAATAAAATTAAATTTCATATAGAATTCTTTTAACTTCATACCAAAAATTGATTATCGGGTTTTCGGTTTCATTCGGGTTAACCGATAAGTAGTTTATTCAACCCGAACCGAACAGATAAGTAACCCTACGGGTAAAACCGTCGGGTTTACAGACCCGTAACATCTTTACTATTTTCTAATTATTTATATTTCAAGAATTCGGGAAAATTGACTTAATATCCAATTTCCATTTGATAATAGTAAATGTTCACGTCTAACGTCACACACAATCAAAACTATTGATCGTTCAATCGTCGAATAAATGTTTACGTTTTTCATCAATTATTAAGCAGTATAGAACTAAAAATAAATTTTTCAACTTACAAAACCCTTTTTTATATACAAATTGTTTCGGTAACGTTCGTACCATTTTTAGTATTCAACAAAGCATTCAAGTGGCGGTTAACTGATCAATATCCGCATGCTATCGAGGTTTTCTTGTATTTAATTTTTACTAAGCATATAATTTTTCTCGTACACAACTTTTTCGAAACAACGCAGAACGGAATTGCTAACAACGTTTTACGTGTGCACCGTTAATGACAATGCTTTTATAGAAATAAACATATATATACAGTACGATGAAGTGTTGAGTGAGAACAGAGCACTAAAGTTAGTTACAAAATGTATTCTAGATTTCAAAGAATAACACTCTTGTGGCGAATGAGAAAGTTCATGTGACGGCAATAATGGTTGATTGAATTACATGAACTTTATTTTTATGGCACCTATTTTTCTAACTACAAGCGGATAACAAAATATATATATATATATTATAAACTAAAACCTAGAATTTCGTGCCATTATTTTTATCTCAGTTTCTTGTTTAATGATGAAATTCATAAATTTTAATAGAACTTTTGAATTGAATTTATAAAACCTAAATATAAATAAACTCATTTAAAATAGTATTGTAATTTTCTTTAATAATAATAACTAATATATATTCATATTCAAAATTAGAATCAAACATTACATTTATAAGCATAGCCTCATTCTCTCCATAAAGATTAAGTTGATGTTTAAAATTATACCCATTTTTATTCTTTTATTGGGTTATTAATAACTCAATGAGCATTAATATCTTCAGCAAACAGAGTTATTTGAAAACTTTAACAATTGTGTTAATCAGTTCATTTTATATTGATTTTCCGAAACGCATTTCTACTGCGTTCACTTAATTTTGCAACATTTGTTTTCTAAATTTTCGTGTTTTGTACAAATCTTCTTCTTTTATTTGTTATAAAATTACTAAATGAATTAGTAAATACAAAACATTCCTATAAAAAATCAAAAAGACATGATTTATAAGAATACCGAAAGAATAGACAAATATTTTAATTCTTCTAATTATTATTATCAAATATTTAATGGATATTTCTGTCCATAACCAAACTTATTCGAGAGTTTAAATAATTCATTCAATAAAGTTCAGAAAGTTTTATAAAATAAATTTTTCTATTATGCATTGCTTTAACCAAAAATTAATTATATTTCTCCATTTCTCCAAAATTTAATCCATTGAAATAATAATAAAGCAAAAAACTATTATACTAAATTGAAATATAATATTTTAATTAATTACGAAATTCAATTTGCCGTATTATAATAGCGTTGTGCGTCAGTAGACACAAAAATGAGTAGAAATGATATATAAATAATGAAACTGTCAATTTTTTTGGTTAGTCTGATGATCGAATACTTATATAACAGCGTTCACACGCGTAACTGTTATGTTTATTGATCGGGCCATTACTGCTAGCAATTTGAACTTAGTTGAGGCATTTTTTGCTCAACTTTACGCTGTGTGTGCACAGATTTCATTTCAGCGAGGCTTAACTATCGTTTTACCTCTTAGATTGCTTTTTGGTTGGATTTGTTAAACATTAAACTGGAAATTATCCATAAATTTTAGTTCTTCGTAATTTAATACCCGATCGTTATTTAAAAACCATCACGATTTAGATTTAATAGGTTTCTCTCTGTATGCGTGCGATTTGTAGCTAACGGTTAACTATGAAATGAAACATTAGACTGGACTAAAAATAAATGATATAAAATTATTGGATTAAAATATATACAAGTGGGCTTTGCAGCAAAACTGCTGCATTTAAACACAATTAAAAGTTTAGAAGTTTAATAATTTAGTTATTAAATGTCAGCTCATAGTAGATTTCGTAGTTATCTCCCTTTTCATACAAACCTCTATTTACTAAAGACACATACTTGATGTGATCTTTGATCTAAACACTGGCTAACGTTAACGTAGATATGTGTGTAGCAAAATTGCATTTATAATGCTTGATGTTCTCCACAAAAAATAAATAGGAATTGGATGGGTTTTCAAACCCACTAAACTACAGTTAAATTAACGTTTAAAAATTTTTGAATAGTTTTCCCGCCTACCTTGGATCAAGATCTAAAACTTTCCCGCTTACAGCATACCCCTAACTATTACCGTTTGGTCAGAATATCTATATAAAAAAACAGCCTTATGAGATTAAATATATAGATTATTTAACTATGTTTTTTATGAAGACAAATAAAATATGGCGAAATACGATTCAGTATTCACTTATATATTACTTGCGACCCTTTCTAACTTCATTGAGTTTCCGATTAACATTATTCTATGTGATGTTCACTCCACCAAATCTTATCAACAATTCTATAGAAACTCTAGAAACATTCTTGAGTATTATATACAGCAATATAGATTAAATCTATAAATATTTAAATTCATAAAGTTTTGAAATCTTTTTATTATGTAGAAATAAGCCTACAATTAAAGTTACAAGTAAATGTTAAAGTTATTTTTTTCTCAAAAAATTATGGTTCCTTAATATAAATATTAAACTGTATATTTTAATAAAAAAGTATTTTTGAAATCTATAATACAGTTTTAAACATAAATTATTGGATCAATCGCTTAACTTAGTATTTATTTCTTGTTAGAAACAAAAGATTTTCTAGTGATGTATTGTTTTAGTATTTTTAAAATCAATTTGATTATATTTTCAAAGTTTATATCTTTATTGGTTGTATTTTAAATTTGATTAATCAAAATAAAAATAATTAATAAAATATTATTTCATTTTGATTTTAAAAAATCAAATCAACACTATTTTTAATTAGTGATATATTTACTTTTGAATGTTAAAGTAAAAGTTATGAATTTTCTTACTTTTTATTTAACTTCAAGTAAATGTAAAAGAAAATAAAAATTAAAATTTACTTAAAAGTAAAAGTAACATACAAGTAATATTAAACATTAGAAGTAAAAGTAAAATACAAACTATGTTAGTTATAAATACGTCTAATATATTTAAAATTTAAAATAAATAAGCATAATAATATATAAAAGATTTCAAAAATTCTTTCCTTTCACTATTTTATTAGCAATTATATCAGGAAAACCAGAAATAATATAATTTAAACAGAAAGTAAAAAGTAAAAGTAAAAGACAAGTAAATTAAAACAATTTGTGCAAAGAAAAAGTAAGACAACTAAATTTAAATGTCTCGGATATAAAAATTAAAAGTAAAATAAAATTATTATTATTTTTAGAAGTAAAAGTTATAGAAAAGTAAAAGTAAAATTTTTGATGAAATAAAAATAAAAGAAAAGTAAAATTAAAAAATACCAGGTTAAACAACACTTTTCTAGTGTTGTATCCCTTTTTGATATTAAATTAAAAATCAAAATTAATTATGTATTTTGATTTTAATTAATCAAAATTAAAATAAAATCAAAATTAAACTAGGAAATCCTAATTAAATTTTGGCAAAAATAAAAACCAAAACACAATTTAAATTATAGCTCTGATTAAAATCAAAATCAAAATACACTCAAAATTGACGTTTTACTAAAATCAAAATCAAAATACAATAGAAATGATTACTTTAGTAAAAATTAAAATTAAAATACAATCAAAATTCAAATTATAAAAACGATACAACACTAACTTTTCTCATTTACACATTCAAATTTCATAAAATGTATTCTTTTAATTTTTACTATCAAAATATTAAAAGAACATAAAAACAGTAAAAGTAGATAATAAATTCTGAATAATTAATCTAATAGGTCATATTTAAGTAATGTTGGTCACAAGATTTAAATACAATTAAATTTTTGCCAAACATTTTCAACTCGTATTGTTATTATTATCGCAACTATTTATAACTTCATTTTAATTTAGTGATATATTATTCAAAAAATAAAAAGTAAAAATTCGACAGTTATATAACACTGTTATTTCTTTCCAAAAAATTGATAATTATTCATGTATATTGACAAATATTTAATTGCACTAATTTATATTGGCATAGTCTTTATTATTGGCATAGACATTACATTATTAGCCATATTTATTATTAATTAAAGGTTTATTACCGAAGATAATTTAGAAATGATTATAATGACAACATTATAGGAATTCGCTACAAGAAAACCATTGCAGCTATTACTAATGGAAATCATTTCTGTTTTAAAGATTTTGAATGCAAATTAAATATGGATGAATTTCATGTAGAATGACTCAAAAACGGTTTTTTGAAAATGAGCAGACGCCTAAAATAATTTCATGTTTTAACTTAAAAAGCTTTATTCGATATGTAAATCTTTAATCATTTATTATTATTTAATTTTTCAAATTTTTTAATTTTTCATAAAATTACTTTACATAAAAAATTATACATTTGGTTAGGGGTCGTTAGGTGTCGTGAAGAATCGGGTATGAAGGAGCCATAGGGGTGTCATAAGTTTTTTATTTATTGTAGTTTTGGTTTTTATTTTAATTTGATACCATTTTATCCAAACGAATATGGGCTTAAACTAGTGTAGTATTTACTTTTAAAAATAAAAGTAAATTTTATGAGTTTTTTACTTTTTCTTTTAATTTACGTAAAAGTAACAAAATGTAAAATTAAATGTTTTGAAAAAGTAAAAATTTTAATAGAAAGAATAAAAGAAAAGGAAAATCAAAATTTATAAAAAAAAGTCAAAATTAAAAAGTGAATGAATTATAATATAGATGATTTTGTAACATTGAACGTAAAATTAAAGTTAAATTAATTTACATTTTATTTCTTAATCTGCTTCGAAACATTAGTTAACTAACTTTAAAACGTAAAACTTGTGCGAAATATCAGTTTTTAAAATACGTTTGTTAACTGTGTTTGATTGAAAAAGAAGTGCTGATAACATGAGACTTCGAAACGTCTCCGTTCAAAAATTACGAAAATTTGTAATTCATGTAAAAGTTGTTTAACTGAAGAAAAAATGTAAGTTTGAATAATTTACATTTAATTATACTTGAAGTAAAAGTTAAAGAATATAAAATTAAAAAATTTTGTAACCGAAAAAGTAAAGAAAGAAAAAATATAAAATATTTTAAAAAGAATTGTAAAAGAAAAGTAAAATTAAAACTTTCAAGAAAAATAACACTAGGAATAAATGTAGTATTATAAGCTAATATTTTTAAGTAATTTGTAATGTTGTTTCCATTTTTTATCTGACTTGACAGATATATGGATTTGGGATTCTCCGTCTGTCCGTCTGTCCGTCCGTAGACACACTAGCTCGACCATACTAATCAGCACGTATTTTAAAATTTCTTTATTTATTAAGGGATATTTTCTCTAT
>JAQGAW010004045.1:0-11469 GCA_034698025.1 Phthiracarus crinitus | reverse complement strand
GACGATGATTCTGTTGCCGATCCTGATTGGATTGTACATTATTGGGCATAATTAATGTACAATTATTTTACAATTTATAATATTATTTTGTATTATTTTATTAATAAATAAAAACTAATTATATAAAAAAGCAAAGTCAGATATTGTGACCGTTTCGATCTTGTTTATCATTATATCATATTATATATTATGTAATTAAGACAGGGATCTGTGCCAAGTATCCAGTCAATGTTGAAAGTGATATGAAAACGTGAGTTAATATTAGAGAAAATACTGTAACAAATTGATATCAGTCCAACTCTACATCCATTTGGGATTCTTTGGGAAAAACCACACCTAAAAGCATAAGCTTGCGTTAATCAGATGAAGCTGTTTACTCCGAAAACCGCTTAAACATATATATATTTACATTTAATTTAATCTGTTTCTCTCAATTATGAACAATCAAATGTTAAGAAAATATTTTTGTTTTGAGAAAGATTGTCCTCAAATTGAAAATTCCCTATTAAATAACTCATGGCTATAATTTAGTTTATATAATAGTTTTCAGAAATATTTTTCAGAAACGTACTTTAGAATGTTCTTTTTCAAATTAAAGTGTTTAAAAAATAGGCTATTACATTCGAAAAGATTGCCGTGCTAGTTTAAATAAAAATTAAATAATTATTGATTTAACTTTTCATTTTATCCAAAAAAAAAATTTTTTGTTATTTACATTTTAATTTTTTATAAAGACATGAGATTTTATGTGAAACTAATTAAATAATTGCTAATTTTTTAAAAAATTAAATCAAATCATTCAATTTTACTATTCCTCTTTACTTTTTGTCAACATAAAGCTTTGAACATATTTTAGGTTTTTGATCACAATCATACTTCTATCCGTTCCATTACATTCAAATGATCACTCCATAGCATGAAATTTTCTAAGTTAAAACTTTCCAATAAATGTAAATGACAGTAACATAATAAAGAGCATTAATATACTAATTGGATCCTTTTCGCTGCATACGCTTTTATAAATTTACTAAGGTTTGGACTAATAGAGAAATATTTATTATCACAAGTGTTTTAATAAATCATTTAATATAAAATGATAATGATTTATATATATATTCAAAAGAGATTCTATTTTTAACAAAAATGGGATTTATCCCTGCGTATTTTTTTTGATACTAATTACTATGAGCAAAATTGTGGAACCCCTATGAGCGCAAACAATTCTCCAGCTATTAGCGAAATAATTATGCAAGTAATTGATATAAAAATTTTAAATTCAAATTTTTCCCCTAAAATTTATTTGAGCTTTGTTGATGACACATTTGTTGTAATTAATAAATTGTGCTTAAATAATTTTTATGAGTTTATAAACAATATTGAACCGTTTTTAAAATTTTCTTTAGAATGTGAAAATGACAATAGTATCAGTTTTTTAGACGTATTAATTAAAAGAAATAATAATAGATTAAGTACTTCTGTTTATCGTAAACCCACACATTCTGATAGATATTTAAATTTTGGGTCACATAGTCCTATAAATCACAAATTAGCTGTAATTTATTCTTTGGTTTATAGAGCGATTCGTATAAATTCTGATAAACTTAATTTAGATATTGAATTAAATTACATAAGAAAATCTTTACATAAAAATGGATATCCCATAAATTTAATTAATTCAATTATAGATAAAACATTTTTTAAAATTAATAATAATAACGTTTGTACAAAAATGAACGTATAATTACAATACCTTACATTGAAAAAACTTCTGAAAAAGTTTCTTATATATTACAAAAAAACAATTTCAAAGTATTTTATAAATCTGGCAAAAAATTAAGCAGTTATTATAAAAATAATATTAGTAGTAATAATGATAATAACGATGTTGTTTACAGAATAAATTGCTTAAATTGTGATTTCATATATATTGGACAAACAAAAAGATAATTGAGTTTACGTATTAAAGAACATAAACGTGCATTAATACATAACCCTATAATTTCAGCCGTAGCTACTCATGCTGTAAATTATAAACATTCAATAAATTGGAAAGCCTCTATTGTTTTTAAAAATTCTAATTATAGAGAAAGAATTTTTCTTGAAAATTGGCAAATAAAAAATAGTAAATTATCAAATATACCACTTATGAATAGTGACACTCCAGTTATTCCCCCTCAGTATTACGCTTTTATGGGAAATAAACACTGAGTTGCTTAAAATATTTTATTGATGTTTTCACTCGGACTAAGGGTTTCACTAAGTATCAAATTACTAGCGTTTTTAGAAATTGCGTAAATAAGTTTCAAAACTAGAAAACTTAAACACATAAACAGTACAGTTTATATCGTGACTGAAGAGAGGAGAACAGCAGTTCTCCAGAAACGTATCACAAAAAAGTTTGATTTTTCAAACTAAAACCAAATAATTATGAATAATATTAAATTATATTATAATTTATAAACTTTTAAACACATGGTAAGTTATAAGTTTATTAAACGTTTCGTTTTGTTAGTCGTAATGTTTTTATAGCAATAATAATAATAATAATAATAACTGAAAATAAGATTTGAATTCAAATCAATTTACAAATACTGATATGCATTCAGTTCGCAATGTTCTCAATGTTCGCATTAATTGTTTGCAATTGTTTCGGCAAATATCGTATAGAATAACAGAAGACGGAGAGAAAGTGGCAGTCGAGACGGTAACAAACCGCGCACCGAAAAGGGAACATTGGCAACAGGTTTGGGCTATGGGTCAGGAAAGTGAGACCATTCAGATCAAGAGGATTGAGGCCAACGAACGGATGGAATCCGATCCGAGAGTTGCGCGACAAACGGCGTCCAATAAATTGCATTCACTTAAAGAAAGGCTTATGAATAGAGGGTATAATAATAATAATAATAATAAATTTATGTTTAATTCATTATAACTAAACAAACAAATAAATATTTTGCGTGTATTAAAGGTTTTGTCGCGAAAGGAAGTCATATGATCCGCCAGAAGATGTGAATATTAGACTGAAAAATGTGTGCTCCGAAGCGATCGCTAACTTTAAAGAAAGCATTGATTGGAAAAACATTGTTCTCAACGATCCGTTACTCAAATTTAGGGTAAACTATAGTTAAATTTTAAAAAATAATTTTTCATTTACTCATAATTTGTTTGGTTATTAGCTGTTGACAAAGTGCGCCAAAGAATTTAATTACGAAATACCAAATTCATTGCTATATACAATAGTTAAGGTAAAAGATGTGATCGATTTTTATTCGACACCGATTCGCGGCAGTCATTCGTACGACTATTTAGTGAAGAATTCGCACGAATTACCTAAAAATATGTACGTTATTGATGAGCCAATCATATATAATCAGGAAAACGATCACTTCTTTCAAGGCATTAATGCGTATCCATTTATGGTATGGAAACATGAAGTGAAAGGGCTTCGAGTGAAGAAAATGTATCCCGATTTCAATACTAACTTTGAGTGGCCAGACGTGTAATTAAATTGATTTTATTTCAAATATAATAATTATAATAAAATGTAAAATTAGTGTTTAATATATTTGCTTAAAAATAGTTTTATTTATGACTAAATATGCTCAAACCCTTCGAAGTTTTGCTTACTTTCTGACTCGAAGGTATTGCAAGGTTCCCTAATAACAGACGCGCTTTGTCCTCGTCTTCAGGCTGTGATGACACCTGTTTCCCGGTTTCTGAACTTAATTGCGTTGATTTATTCTTAGCCGTGATATGAAACTTTTGTTTAAGCGCTTGTGATAATAATACTCGCTTTGAATCATTTTTAAGTGCCATAAACAGGTCGAGCCACGTCCACGTTCTATTGTGATACTCTATTGTCGGTAATATTAGGCTAACATTATTCAAATCCTCCAAATTTTTTCCTTTATTCCCTTTATAACTGATAGTTATCGGTACTTCAGGAATTTTTATATAAACAAATGTCTGATTTTTCTGCGCTCTTTCCCTCATCTTTTCGATATGCAAATTATCTTTAGTTAACTGTAGTGTGGAAGTAGTGCTACCACTTGACAGTGATTTACTATAAGTAATAGTCGATGCACTGCTTCCACTACCACTGCTCATACTATTGCTACTTTCATCACGTTTTATGTTCTTCTTTTTATTGTTTTTATTGTGATGTTCATTATCGTCAGAAATTTCTATATTAATTGATGTTTCATTATCGCGATCAGGGAAGAAAAATTTGAGCATTTTCTTGAAAAATGCATACGTTAGCCCTAATGTAAGCGGTATTACATTGACTTCCAGGTGTTCTTTCACAGCTATGCCTCCCACGGGAGCTCTTTCTCTACAGAATATCCTTAATGCTCGGTGTCTATCAACTGGAATATTAGGCAACAATTCTGTGGGTTGAAGAACATCTTTATAAACTTGATTTGGCAATAAATTTGAAACATGGATAAATCCAAGTTCAAACGAATGCTCTACAGAATCGTCATTCTTTCCAACTTTGGTATAAAGAAAATTACTGAGTACGAGATCAGCTAAACCTAACTGTCCGTCAGCGTCAGTGAGACGCCATCGCGCGTGTTTGAAACACACTTCACTTCTACGAATAACGCTAGCGATTATCATACCACCCGATTCTTGCGCAGCCACTTGTCTTTCTTTGGTCTTTGAAGCAATTAACTGCGCCTCTTTAAAGCAGTTAACCATTATATTTAAG
Source organism: Phthiracarus crinitus (assembly GCA_034698025.1). NCBI lineage: Eukaryota > Metazoa > Arthropoda > Arachnida > Sarcoptiformes > Phthiracaridae > Phthiracarus > Phthiracarus crinitus. Next base: position 6,758 of record JAQGAW010004045.1, on the reverse strand, counting down.
TCTTCACTGGCTATATTTAGCTGTTCCTTACACTGATCCAAATCAAAATCATTTTGTTGCGCATCACTTAATAGCTTCAATTCTAAACCAGAGCCAGAACCACGTTCTTCGACCAACGCTTTATGAATTGAGTAACTCTCTCTTTCGAGACGTTTTATATGAGTTACGAGTGAACGAACTTTATCTTGTAATTGAGAAATTGGTTCTTTCTGATCGTCGATCGAACTGAGTTGCATTCCAAATCGAATGCTTTGTTGCTTTTCAAACAGCTCTTTCTTGTGTGGCTCAGCATATAGAAGCAAATTATTGACCAAATCGACAATCATTGAAAACTGTTGCGAATTAGTGCTAATTTCCAAGTCATGATGAGTGAGAGTAAACGTGTCCACAGCTGTTTCTTTCTCCCAAAGATCTAATAGAAGTAAATCCGTTTCTTCGGGAAGAGGAGGCACTTCATCGTATTCGCTGGGATCGACATTCTCGCCAAAACTTGCGTAAAAGAACTGACAATTACAACGCGACACAATTCTTTGCAACTGAATTGGAGAACCATTCGAGAGATCAATACTATTACAGGTCCCGACAACAGAGCTGACAACACCGCCAACACTTTGTCCACTGCCCACTAAATCAGGTAATTCGCTGATAACCAGATTATTTCGTTCTTCGATATTATCAACGCTTAGCCACGTTATATTGTCGTTTTGAATTCCTCCCGCGTCTACCGTTGCGTAATATTGCATACATTCAAGCAATCCCTGCCACGTTGTCTTCGAAAATAATGTCCTGTTTTTCCAAACTGGTCGATGTATTCGTTGCAGAATTTGAGCCTTTGCTGCCGAAACAATAACGTAACCATCGGTTTCGCATCCACGCAACAGAACTTGAGAATTAATTAACTCAATTAACCAATTTTGTTGCAAAAGATCGTCTGTTTGACACGCTTCCACGCCATGCAACTGAGAATTATCGGTTTTCACCTCATTCTCCATATTTTCGCTGTAAACTTCGCTTGAATTTTCTGCCTCAGCAATCAGTTTTTGAAGCATATGCGCGGCATTGCCTTTGGATATTGTGGACGCAGGACTCGTAGAGTTCATCGATTGCTGAGACATTCGATGTTTGATTGGAGAAGTACCGGATTGACCCTCAACTTTAATAGCTTTGAATGCGTCTGTAGAAAGATTTCGTTTAAGTAGTTGTGCTTTCATATACGAGTCAAATAAACCAAAAGCAACATTTCGATTATCAGTAGTCCACGCGCCGCGCAAATCATGCACTACTAAACGATGCGTCGGAAGATCACAATTGGCGTCTTTCACATTCGAAGGGGAATTAGTTTCTCTATTGTATGAAACTTTTCTAACGCTCAAAAAGTATTGTCTCTCTCCCGACCAGTTTGTGTCGTCTTCTAAGTTTGATGTTTCAATACCAGATCCTTTAAAGAGCCACACTTCAACGTTTGACAGTTCAGAGTTCATGTATAACATATCCCAAACAGGTTTAGGTCTAAATTTGATTAAAAATTTATTTTATAAGCACAAATTTGACTAGTAAATCGTTAAAATTTTTAAACCCGAACCCGACAGACTTCAACCCGACCCGATTATCGAAATATTTTTATAATTCTACTAATTTTGCTCTATTTTCTAAAAAATTTAACAGATAATAAAACTTACTTAAAAATAAAAATCATTAAGTTATAAAAATGCCTTATTTTAAAATTTTTATAGTTTTTATTAGTTTGTCTTCTAAAATTTTTAAAGCCAGACCCGAATAGTTTTAAGCCTGAAACCCGACAAATTTTTCAGGTACCCGTTTACTAGTCTACTATAAATAACACAAACCTGTGAATTAAATTATCATTTATCGATACAAATGATTGCATATGCTCGGCACTGTGCGTAAGATTATCACTTATTATTTCGAAACCTCGTTGTTTGTTGAATGAAGACCAGTAACAAATTTTAAATTTGTGTAAATAAATTGCAACTCGAATTGATTTGAAAATGCGTCCGAAAGGTTGCTTTCGTGGCTTTACATTTCCAAACAACTTTCCGCGTCGGGTTAATCGAGGAATACCGGAAAACATGAACATTTTATTTTCGAGCCATCTTAAAGTGGAATTATAAACCGAAACGCTTGGAATTTCCATTAACTTTTCCACTGGTAATCCTTTAGTTTCTAATGAAGCGGATATATTGAGATTATGAGATCTGAATGAACGATACGAATCATGCATTTGATTGCTCGAATATTCAGGCACTTTATCGGCAGCGCAAGGCATTACTGAGTGATGATCGTTCTTATTTCCGTGACAAACCCAATTAAGATTTATGTAAACACTGACATTTGGCATGTGAACGATTCGGCACTCGTCGTATTTCGACGCTGTGTGCACTAATAAATCCAAATTTCCGCGAACTAATACTTTAGCGGTCAACCATTCCAAACGCGATTGTGTTAAAGCGATTTCAATTAATTCTGTAGAGTTATAAGGATCGAGTGATGCGTGAAATAAAATGGACAATCTTTCGCTAAGGATAACGAAAGAGCCGTGATATAAAAATCTCATTTTATCCCACCACGAAAGCGAAGGACTTGGGTCTAAAGATGGTCTGTTTATTAATTCAAATGCAATACTGAGCTGTTGTAACACTGGTTCCCAACACGAGCCGTGAGTGTAAGCCAATGAATAAACATTAAAAGTCAAATCGTGATAAAATTTCATCGCAGTCATACTTCTCTCAATACTTATTGGTTCAAAATTATTGCCGACATCAATATTGCACGTTCTTTTTGCGCGATTATTTGCTTCCTGTTCGGCTCCGATTACAGTTCCACAAAAATTCATTTTTCTTACGTCCATCATTGGCTGAGAAAAGTCGCGCAATGAAACTATTCCGGTGTTAATTACACCTGAAATTCTTCTGCACCATAGAGTGCTAAAGCGAAGATCTTCCGGGAAAGCACTTTCATTATCGATTTTTCTTAATAAACAAACCATTTTATCGTATGTGTTATAACTAGAATCGGCAATAATTTCCATACTTAAACCTTCAACCCTAACAGTGAATAATTGAGTTCTCATTGGAGAAGAATCATACAGTTTTTTTGATCGATCAATATATGTCTTAGCGTTTTGTTTGGCAAAAGCAGAGTGCAATTCTTCAAGTTTTGATGATGGAAGCATTACATTCTTGCGTCTTCTTTCCTCTATTTTGTCCGAAAGCATTTGCCAACGTTTCGCGCTTTCTTTATACTCATCTTCTAAAAGTTCATAATTATCACTTAACTTAACCTCAAACGGATCGTCTGCCACTTCCATCGATGCACTTTGTATTTTAATTAAAACATCGGGTGCTAACATACTTGACTTTGTTTCACCTTCTGATGACTTTCTATGGATTTGTCTCAACCATTTTATTATTGTTATAAACCTCTCATTAAACATTTGTGCGAAATTATAAAGATATGGAAAAGAAATGCAAACGTTTTCGATGTTTAAAGCAATACATTTGTTGCGCTTTGTTTCTAGAGATGGGTTTATATGTTTTTTTCGATTTATTATGGAAGAAGATTCTGATTCAGTGTATTGATTAACACTAATATTCTCGAAGTTCATTATTTTGTGATTATCGAGATTTAGCGAAATATATTCGCATTTTGAGCTTAATTTATTGCCATTTTGAAGCGATAATGCGAAATATTCTGTTTCAAAGCTCATTTGATTACCAGAATTTGATAATAATATACCAAAACTTATTTTTCCGTCTAATTTTAAATTAATCGAATTGACTGATAAAGAGCTCACTTTATTACCATCTTTTACAATGTTCGACATCAGATCGTCATACAAATCAATTAGAGTTAAATGAAGAGATGGATTCCAATGCATATATACTTCTTCTGTCAAACTGATGGTTGTTTCCCGCGTATCATAATTACAATTCAATCGCACAACAGAAAAATAAATGAGTCTATTTATTCGATCCTCAATTAACTCCGCAGCTCTAAGACACGACAAAGTTGCTGATGGAGAGTACATTGTGCTCATTGCCAATCCATTAATACTTGATGTCAGTTTTTGACAGTTAGAATCAATAGACGATGCATCGATTCGTAGCATTAAGTCCGAAGTAAATATATTAACTGACGATAAATTAATTTGAAATGAACTGGAAAACAATTTTGGTTTTTTCCTTATATCTGATTGTTCTGAGTTTCGCGATAAACTTTTAATATCGTATTGATTAAACACTTTGATGAAATAATCTAAGCTCACTTGAAGTCCATCCATAACTGTGTGAATACGAATGTCTGATAGTTTTGTGTAACGACACTGAAATCAATTAAAAATAATCCTTTAAATACATGTCAATATTTAATAAATCATACCTTTATAAGAAGCATTGTCATAAATAAAGGAACGTGTCTTTGATGATATCGTTTTAATGAATTAGGATTTGCTGGTCTCAACTCTTTCTCTCCTTTCCAGCACCAAATTGTTTCCAACAAAAGCTCGAAACTAAAGGCAAACCAAAATTAATTAAAATTATAACTTTTTTCTGTTAAATCAAGTTTAAAACCAAACTTTAATTAAATACCTAATTTCCCTCAACAATGAATCCGAATTTAAAGCCCAACCAATTTTTGTATGGTTTAAACCATACGTCACCATAGTATCCAAAGACGATATTGGTTTAACTGAAACTGAAATATCATGAATGTCGAGCGATATAATAAGTTTTGTCAATTCTTTCATAAAAGAATCTCTAAACGACAAATTTGTGGTTTCATTTGTAGATTTTGTTTGATCTGTCACTTCTTGTTTTGATTTTAACATAAACTTTAACCAATATATAATATCTTCTTCGCTATACGTTATATGAAACGATGAAATTTCCGAAACAAGGAATAGTTGTAAACGTTTCTGTATTGTTTTTTCGCGCTCAAACTTAGTTATAAAACTAATTCGATTAAGAGAAGCCGATAATATAGAACTCGTGTCCTGAAGCGTCAAATTCGATATAATTAATCGCGCCTCCAATTCAGTTATATTCGATTTGGTTATATCGGCATCAATCGAATTGATTTTAACAATTAAACGCTTTTGATTCGATTGGCGCACAACAATCACAGAAGTGTTGTCCAATTTGAGTGTCGCTCGTTTAATAAATATAAAATCTAGTTGAGGCTCATATACTTTACTTATAAAACTATCGCTCGAATTATTAAACAATTGAACGCTTCGATCGTTTTGATCGGTTCTCAATTTAGTGAACGGCAACGCATCGTTTATTAGTATTTGTGGCTGCGATACAACTATTTCCGAACAGATTTGGTCATCATTTTCGAATTGGAAATTGCAAAACAAACTCAAACATATTTGTGCGACACATGTTTCGGTGTCATTCGGCTTAAGAATCTGAAACGAAATGCCTTCGAATTGCGATATCAATGCTATCTTATTGTTGGCCACAGTTTTGAGTGCGAACTGTTGTGCTTCGATAGTAGTGTGCAATAAATATTCTTCTGGTACGACACTCTTTTTAATCGAACTCAATTGAGTTAGAGTTGTGTTGTGCAATGAAATCGATATAAATCGCAATAACGATAATGATTTTAATAAAGCGATAAAATTAGAAAGTTTGGACTGGTTTTCGTTTTTAGTTTGATTTTGCAACAAAACCGTATCGTTTTGTGGTCTCGTTTTTACGTTATTCAAACAACTAATAAAATCGGCTTCAAATCTTATGTCAGACAGTTTTATGACAATAAGAGAACTGTACTTCTGGTTAAGAAGTTTACTCGACAGACCAACCGATTCGATCTCCTAATAATAAAAACATTTTTATTAATATGTGTGAAAAAGTGTTATTGAAATTTTTATTAAAACGATACATACGATATTAACGCCAAATTTTGGGAAATTAATTGATAATTGTTTGAGCGATAAAAACGAGATTCGTTTCACGAATAATTTGACCGAAAATTTTCGTTTCAAGTAAAACGAAATGAAACATAAAACAAATCTATATTTCGATTAATATGAAAATAAGCGATCATTTAATTGGAAAATAATTATATATCAATGAATACCTGATTAACAGATTAATAATGATTGGAATCGATATGACAATCAATGCATTCAAATATACGAAATCCATCGCAAAATATAGTGATTTCTCGTAATTTCACGAATATATCATAATTAATATCTTATATGATTGCAATCGCATTTCAAATTAACGTTTACAACGTTTACATTTCAATTTTTTATTTTTTAATATACGTATAATAAAAATTTCATTTTCTGATAATAGTAAGATTTAATGGTAATTAAATGAAATTAAAACTAATAGATAATCATAATAATAAAACATGTTATGTTTTGAAGTGCCATTCAATGAAACAATTATTAACTCAGCTGTTGTTGCGGTTTGTTAAATGAAATGTCAATAAATACAAATATTAACATAAATAGCTAAAGGTATTTACAGTTTCATTTTTTATCCGAAATATACAAAAAACTTTCTAATAATCTAACGCTACTTTTTGTAAAATATCAAAAAAATTAAAAACAAGAAAGAGTATGAACATACATAATGAGCTCACTTTGGGTTATATTCTATGTTAATTTAATTGTATAGTCAATCTTTTGTGTATTAACTATTTTTGGCATTTAATTTATTTTTTATATTGTTGCACAACTATATTTTACTTTTGTTTTTAAGCAAATATAACTTTTACTAAAT
>JAQGAW010004044.1:0-11472 GCA_034698025.1 Phthiracarus crinitus | reverse complement strand
CTAAAACCCTAGACAAACGAGCCTAAAAACAATCAACTAACGAAACCGTAATAACGTGACAAACCACACGTATTACAGGAATATTTGTTCGAATAAATAAATCTAAAGTCTCGATCAATTTTGGATCGCATTTAATGTTTTCTTTCCGTTCCAGTCTTGTTTCTAATGCTTAATCTGAATCAATTATTTATAATTAGCCATATTGCGGTTTTTCAGGCTCATTTGGTTTGGCCGGGGACACTCTGTGGTAGATTTGACCATGGATACGTGAACAATATGGTCCGTAACCAGGTGGCGGTTGAACACATGCCCCCATAGAAGCAAATGCTAAAGAGCTGTTATAAGAACGAATATTTTTAAGAAAGTTTGAATGTAATGGATGTTTTTTATAGATCAGTAATTTTTTTAAAAAGATTTGGAAATGGCTTCAATAGCTCAAGTTGAACTTTTCCTTTGTTGCAGCACAGTGAAAATAACTTATCGCTTGGTCGTTCTTTTTCAAAAAATAACGCACTGCAAAATTGACATTCAGAATCAATTTTTCCAATATAATAACAGCTCACTGGTTTATCCATTATGCCAATATTATAATAAGGTGCTGACTTAATTTTCTTTCTTAATATTGCGTTTCATTTTACAAAGTTTATTCTTCTGTTTTGCTCTTCTACTGTTTCATTTTCTATAGTATATTGATCTTTAGCCTCACGATCTTTAGATAATCGAGTATTTGTTTCTTCGATCGTTTCATTTTATCTGGCAGTTTGCATACCTTCACGTACTTTAGCTAAGCGACAATATGTTTCTTCTTTGGTCTCATTTGATCGGGAAGTTTGCATACTTAAACGTGATTTAGCTAAGCGAAGATTGGTTTCTTTAGTGGTTTCATTTGAAATTGCAATTTGCTTAGCCTTACGATCTTTAACTAATCGAAAATCTGTCTGCTTTAAAGTTTTTTCGGATCTTACATTAGCTTTTTTCTCTCGTTCTTTTTTGCGTCGAAACAAATCGGAAAATGCAACTTTTTTTCGGAGGCATTATTCTTCATTAATTAGTCCTCACAAATAAATTTTAATATCACTTTGTCAAATGAATTAAAAATTATGTTGGAAGCTAATCCGTCTATCACTTTTTATCACAGTAAAACAACTTTATATAACCTTTATATAAAACTTGTTTACGTCCTTTAATCAGTTCAATAATCATAAAACCATCAAATGCAATTCAATAAGTTTTAATGTCACTTTGTCAAGTTAATTAAAAATTATTTTATCTATAAAAATTAAGAATTTTAGGAACTACATATACCAAACCAGTAAAAATTAAGTTACAGTCTGTAACTCAAAGAAAAAATGGTCCATTTTAACTTACACTTCATTGAGATTTTTAAGTTGCGCTATAATATCAAAAGGTGTTAAAACTAAAAGTAAATTAGTCATATTTTTTGGGCATATTTTGCACACGACCCATAATTTGCACACGACGCATAATTTGCACATGACACACACGGACACCCACCAGACCCACCCAAACACCAACCCGACCCACCACCCAACCCGACGACCCACCACCCAACCCGACGACCCACCACCCAACCCGACCCACAACCCAACCCGATCCACCACCCAACCTGATCCACCACCCAACCCACAACCCAACCCCAACCCGACCCACAACCCAACCCGACCCACCACCCAACCCGACCCTACACCCAACCCGACCCACCACCCGACCCACAACCCGACCTACCACCCGACCCGACCGACTACCCGATCCACTACCCGATCCACAACCCGACCTACCACCCGACCCGACCATCCGACCCGTCCCACCACCCGACCCACCACCCGACCCGACCCATCACCCAACCCAACCCAACCCACCACCCGACCCGACCCATCACCCAACCAACCACCCGAACCGACACACCACCCGACCCACCACCTGACCTACCACCCGATCAGTCCTAACATCCGACACAACCCACCTCTCGACGACAGCGACCAACCCTGACCCTACAACGACCCAATATGACCCTACTACGACCCCATTTTAAATTTTATTCCCACCTCAACCCCCCTAGGGGAGGGCCACCCACTCCAAACCCTCCATTTTTCCTAGACTCATTTAGTTGGACATAATAATATAGGTATCGAGGGGATTGGGCCCCCAGGGGAGGAGCCTATAAAGGGACAGATAAACAAACAGACAAATTATGAGATTTATATATATGATAACTAATGAATTCTAACGTAAGTAATACTGTATAGAAAGTGATGAGTAGTTGCGCACAACGTTTATCAATACACCGTTCGTTATAAGTAAGGCTTGGAAGTTTAAGACAAATCAAGTTTTTATGGTAAAACATACTAATGTTTTAAAGAAATATGAGTTTGATTCATGTTAAAATAAGTCAAAATAGTATTTGTTAGGTCTTATAAAGTATTATTTTACTCGTTTGGTCTTATAAATAATACTTAACGAATTTAAGCTAAATTTTTATTATTTTAAGTAAAGATGCTAATGGTTTGGGTTGTAATGGTTAAACCATGGTTTTAACCATTGGTTCGTGGTTTGGTTCGGATTGGTTTTAATTTTTAATATTTCTGATGGTTTGGTTCTATTTTTAAATAGCAAAAACCATTATAAAACCATTAAACCATTAACTAATATTTTTATGCAATAATATTTAAAATATGTGTATTTTTAGAGTTTTAGGTGAATCACTATTGAATAAATAATAAAAAGGATTAGATAATTAACATTATTAATTTACGAAATTGTTTTTTGAAAAAATTTAACTATAAATAATTTATTATTTAATTGAGTTAATAAAATTTTTAATAATCGTTTAATGGTTTAACCAATAGTTTGGTTTGGTTCGGATTGGTTTTCATTATAGAAATAGCGGTTTGGTTTGGTTTGGTTCTATTTTTATGATAATGGTTTGGTTTCGTGTGGTTCGGGAAAAGTCAAACCATTTGCATCTTTAATTTTAAGTAAAGTGACGCAAGTCTGATTAAATACAAGAAAAAACGGTTCAAAATATTTGAGTATTTTTAGTTAAATGTAATGTTAACTCTAAACTTTAGCTCACGTCAGAAAATACAATCTTCAATACTGCATTTAACTAATTGAAAATTTTTTAGATTTATTGTGAATTTTATAGTTAGTATTACAGAAGAAAATATTAATCATCACTTTGATATTCATTGCATTTTAAATTTGTTTGATTAAAATGTAATTTCATAATAAATTTTTCGAATTATAAAAATATAAAGTATTATTTAAGGTCTTATTTAGTTTATTTTTCTGTATTATTTAAGGTCTTAAAACATGTAAAATAAGGTCTTAAACTTCCTAGCCTTAGTGATTACTCCTTTTTTGTTAGCAGTGAGCCCCTGAACGTCACAAAAATTTTAACAGTGCATATCTAACTGGCTATGAGTCTCAAAGATGTTTTGCGCGCTTTGATCCTCATATTTACACAAACAATACAATCAATGAATTCAAAGCTATTGTCATGAGTGTCGATGTCATCAATTATGGCTTACAAGCGATCGTCGCAATCACTAATCATTGCACTGAAGAAGTCATACAACAAGCGTTAGGCTAATGGTGCCAAATCCTCGATAAAGATTCAAAATCGAGACAAAATTGGAGTCACGTTTATTATATTTACGATTACGAATTGATACCGTTATCGCCAATAATAATTGTGGTCCAAATCGCTAATATTCAAAATGTTTACGACATCGTGTTAAAGCGAATATTACCGTTCTTAACGGTGAGACAAGAATTAATTGACGCTCATCTCACATATGATATAGAATTGGCAGCGAAACGATTGTACGCGTTTGTGGCAAACATTGACGAGACACGAGTCATCGAACAGAAGATATTTAAATACGAAAACTACTGTTTATGGTCGCAGTTATCACTCGAAATGGAAGATAGAAAAACAGTAATAACATTGAGATGTCGTGATATGGTATTCAACGCTATTCTTAGCGGTCGTTATATTTTTTTCGAAACGGTTCTCAATGACAGTAATGCAGTCTTCTCGACATTATTAATATTTAATTTCACGTGAAATGCTGACGAAGACATCGATATGGAAGACGAAACGGTTTTGGATAAAATAACGGTTACACCAATTAATGCATTCTTTGCTCGAATCGATAACCGATTGAATTACATGGTCGAAAATAATATTCAATTGAGTTTGGCAACTCTGGCGCAGTTATCAATTATAGATACCACTCACGAAAAACGATTTTTCAACGTTTTGATGTCGTAATTTCAAAGCGAATACTCTTCGAACGTAGAATTGTGGTCAGAACTGGTTGTATATTGTTATATACAATACAGCGAAACACCGGGAAAAAGCACAAAAATTATCTGGTTTTGTGATGGATTTTTAAATTGATCTACGATTTCGAATTCAATAACAAAATCAGAGAAATGTTGGATAACGCAATCGACTTTAATTCGATTTGAGGATTAGTTACGGCGTTTTTGGTTGAACGACATCGAAATACTTGGGATTTTCGTGGTTTGGAATACAAGAAAATAAAATCAGCTCAACTCTCAGCGGAGAAGACATGTATTGAGGTTATGGCGGAAGTTAACGCTAGAGACGAACGAGAATTCAAAATTATCGACAAATTTGTTCATAATTGGACTATTTTTGAATTCTATCAAAACTACGCAAACTCCACATCTATTCTTTCCTTCTCTTCAGTTGAGAGAACAACGCGTAGAAGAGCTCCCTTTCAAGTTTTAAAGATTCAAGATAAACATATGTAAAAATGAAATTTAATCAGTCATTGTAATAATCATTTTTATTTTTTGCTAATTTTGATAAATTATTTAAAATTACCGCGACATTTGTCGAGTACCGGAGTGTAGAGAGCGCTCAAAAACTTTATAAAAACTTTATGCATAAACAAACCTTTTATTGTTAATCTGATTTCGAATACGACACACGTGTGTATAAATTATTAATAAAGCGAATTTGAATTATAATATAATTGACTTTATTTGTTTAATAAATTAAGTGTTATTTAAGTTAGCAATCGTTTATCCATTTATTAAAGTAATGAGTATCGAGTTTACGGGTTTTATCGTATTGTTAGGCCAAGCGGAACGGAATTGCCTGTAACATTGGTTTACTTTTCCTTCAAATGAGAAAATGGTTTTAAGGTTATCGAATCATACAATGTTCTCCAAACTCTATCTTATGGATGCATATGTCGAGATAGAATTTGATGATAATTATGAAGATTTAATAGTCATTTATACACATGAAGTTCTCTAACGCTATAATCTGATGCCTTTCGGTGTAAGCTTTGATACTTTAAGAAAAGTTCTTCCAATACATAATGGAAGAAACAAGTAAAGGGATTTCTGGCAATAAAGTTTTATTGGACAAAACATTCATTGGTGGAAAGGATTCCGAAAAACACGACCGTATTCTTTACGCATTATTGGTTGGTCTTGAAGAGCGTTGTGTGCGACTCAAAGAAATTTTCCTTATTGTTCTTCTTTGGAAAATTTGGGACATCAAATCAATAGAAATGGTGTCAATTCATTGTAATCTAACGGCGAAGCGATTCTTAAAGCATAAAAACCTATCAATGTTTCCTAATTACGCAGTTTTCCGATCCTAATTAATTATTATGGGAAATTTTTCAAAGAATATGTCTGCAATGGCTTCTCCATTATACAAATGGCAAACTGTAAAACGATGTCGAATGGAATTGGTCTTCAATTCAAGAAAAAGCATTCATTTCTTATCGTACAGTTAAAAATTCTCAATTCATGCTTAACATTCGTTCATTACAACTCTACTCTACCACTTTTTCTTGGGTTCAACGCCTTTTGTATTGTAAAAGGTTGCGTGTTTAGCCATTAACTAAAAAATGGATATCAAACTACTTTATTAAGCTCTTATAATTTTTCAATTTCATTTCGTCCGACCAAATATCACACAAATGTGAATTATTTTTCGAGATTTCCTTTACCAACTGCTGAACATCTCTGCTTATCAAAACTTATGTACGTCGGGCCGACTCGGGCCGGGCTTAAAATTATCGGAATTAAATGACAATTTTCAATTTTTGAAAGATTGCATTCAAACTAAATAAATAGCTTTTATAGAGTTTTACAATAAAAAATAGCAATAATAAATATAGTTAAAACTAAAGGTGTTAATGGTTCTACTTTAGAGAAACCAATCCAAACCACCAAAATTAAAATTCAAAGCAAAACCAAACCTTGTAAACCAACAAAACCGTGAATTTTTTTATTTTCCTTTTATTTAAAATTAATAGTTATTACTAAAAAAATTTTCGGTGAGTAATTTAACTTTAAATACTTGTTATATTGTCAATTTTATCCAGTATTTAATTAATAAATTCTATTTTTGGTCAAAAAAAACTGGTTGGTCTATAAGTTTTGCTGATAAAAGTGCAATTCTGTAATATAAGACATTGTTTTACGTCATTTTTTCAATATAGAAACCAATAAAAAACTGATGGTTTCTATTGGTTTATCCATTGGTTTTTAGTTAAAACTCAAACCATCTAGACTAAAACAATTTTTGAGACTCTAATGTACGTAATAATAAACATTGCTAACTATAGATAGCGTTTGTGTACATAAAGTAAACTTATTTTGAGCGTTTCTACTATTTAATACCGATACTTACTGTAATACTGCGCTCATCCCCTGGTGTCCCACTCCTTGATATCTGTGTCAAAGAATTAAGCTCGAATAGAAGGGACAAATGAGGGGGTTTCGAGTTAGGATTGAGCTGGAAAAAACTCAAAATAGTTGATTGTTAACATCTATACTATTGAACTCAGAGATGTTTAAATGATATGTCACTCGATGGGTGAGGTTTGTAACCCCTTGTACTCGAATTATTTAAAATCTTACATTTTAATTCTTTAATACAGTTAACTATATATGCTATATATAGATTGGCATATTTATAAAATCTTTTTAACACAAAATATACAAGATAGAAATTTTGTTTATTTATAAAGTAAAGCCCGACCCGGACTTTTAATATATCTGGACAGACTAATCGGGGGTTTACCAGTCTATTGTAAATAGATAACCAAAATGTCGGATTCTGAATAATATCTATTCACAAGTACGGTATACTACAAAACAAATTTATGAATATTAGATTTTAATAATATATTATAATATTTAGGTCTTAAGATTTATAGCAAATTCCATTAAACTTGGAATTTTGCAAATAAACAACTTTTTACGAAAAATTATTGATTATAAATTGCTGATATTTTAATTTAATAAATTTAATTATTTTAATTCAAATTGTTAGATAAATTACGAAATTCTTTGGAAACATAGCGTATTTGAAATTCTTTAATACGTATATTTACTCTAGTTATGTATTAATATTTTTTTTATTATTGACAAAATAAAGTTTGAACTTTTTTTTATTAAAATATTGTGTTAGAAATACAATCCTATGCTATGAGTTATTTATTATAAATTATTTTTTATTTTTAATGTTTGATAAAATTTATGTAAGTTTTAAAAGATTTTAAGTTACCGCATATACTATATATTTGTTCATTAATTAATGAAAAACTTAAAATTATTAAAATTTAATAAATATGATTATTGTTAATATTGATTAAATAGGATAGTATTCACAAATATAAAAGAACGATATGCCCTAAGATTACGGCTTGCAGTTAGACTGACCAGACTTTTTTGAGTAAAAACTGGATTTTTCTAATAAATGCACAAATATGAACTGGATTTTAAACTGGACACATACATAATGCATTTAATTGTTCATTATTTGCACTTGATTAGCACTGGACAGTTAGCATAAAACTGGATAATCCAGTGCAAAATGGACGTTCTGGTCAGCCTACTTGCAGTATAGTAATCAACAAGAATAACGAATGCTGTCCGATATGTGCCGACGATAATGGTATAGCGATTGATGCATCGTAATTCTCATACATTGATATTTTGAATGCTTTATTCTATTTAGAATGCTTTACTATTGATAATGAATTTTAGAATAAAAATGGTATAATGTCATGTCTACATAATATTATAAACGAACAGAAAAGAGACAATTGCTTTGTAATACTTCGCATAACTTCCTAATCAAAGTTAATTTGTAAATAAATTTTATGTTAGAAATCGCTTTGAAAATATTAATTTTATTGTCTGAAAGATTCATTTTTATTTTTCAATCACGAATTCTATTTGAGTTTTAAAAATATAATATTTTTAATTTCATTTGATGTAACAAATTTAAGATTGTATGGAGAATTAATTTTTATTGAGATTCATATTCCTTTACCATTCAATTTCATTAAGAAAGAAGTTTGATGACCTCTTTTAAAATTAATAAAAAAGCGTTCTTAATTTAAAATTACATATGTATTATATAAGAGAATCTTAGTGATGGTTTTTAATTAGTTAAATACTTTTATTGGCGCTCAACTCTAATTGAATTTACTGACACTTGGATGGAACAATAGTAATACATTTATTATTTCTTTGTTTCGAAATATTTGTGAGTTTATTAAATCACGGAAACAGTTGAAGTGTGTGTCTATTCTGATTTTCTATAATAATTGAATTCTCAGACGTATGAATTTTGTAAGCGAATAACTGTAGTGAAGACATACTGCACTTTATAAGCTTAAGTTATATCTAAAGTACAGTTGAATACACCAAATCATTATAACAAATACTGACGCATGGGTTTAGTATTAAACTTTCCATCTTTACTTTCGTATTTGTTTGAATACGAAGTAATACAATTAATGTTTGACAGAATAGACTCAAACAGAACAGAAATAGTTGAATGCAATTTGTTTTCCCAGAAAACTGGATCTAATTTTGTCTAGATTTATCTATTGGTTAATTGAATAATATAAGCATTTTGTCTGTTGACTAAGCATTGATGTTTAGTAAATTTGTTTGAATAACCTGATACAGCATTGACTAATTCTATATTAAATGCACAATTATCATAATGAAGCAGAATTCTAACGACTGAAGCCGAATATAATATTGATTACGTTAGTGAATAAAAAGTTGTGGCTTATAATACGATAGCCTGGGGTAGAATTCAAAAATAATTTTGACAGTTTTCCGTTTTAATAAAATTATGTTTATTTTAGTGACAGTAAGTCAATATAGAAGATAATAATAAGAGAGAATGCTTGTTATCAAAAGAAATTGTAAATGTCATTTGGGAAAAAAAATACAAAGCAAATTCTTTGCAAATATAAATATTATTAACTTAGTAATAATATCGATTTGTTTGCGACCATTAATACCATCGTAAAACTTTAATGCAAACAGAAGCTTATGGTGACACAGGAGAAGCACAGAAGCAAAGAGAAGAACTAAGTATTTTTCGTGTTGAATTTTTTATTATTTATCGAACAATGACACACTTATAAAACCTAGAAAACATTTTGTCGGTAGCTTTAAAGTATTCTCTCTTATATAAAATTAATAACAGAACCAAACCTTAAAAATCCCAATATTTTCCACAGCAGAGCTTTTATTTGTCTATACTTACCAAAAGAAGGTGCTTTCCCAGGGTTGATTCCTACTAGAAATCTGGTAAAGTTACCTCATATACAAAATTTTGAAAATTCAACGACAAAAAATTTTGGTCAAACGTAAATAAAATTGACCATCAAAATAGATGTATATTTTGTGACCCTTTATATTTTGGACATTTCAAAATTATCCTTTAAATTCGTCAAGTATTTTTAGGGGCGATGTTTAGGTTCTAATTGGAAAAAAATTAGGAAAAAAATTATTTTGAAAAAATTGGGTTTAAATGACAAAAAATTATCGATTAAATTAAATTAGTTGCACCTCTTAAAAATTGAGATTTTATGAATCTGAGCCCTCTAAGACCTTGTGTCTATAGTTTTTACGATAACGAGTATATATATATAAATGTATAAATATAAACTTTTATGGAGTTTTTTCCCTGTTGAGATATTATAGTAAACATATAAATAATTAAACTGTATAACTATATTTTGCTTTAAGCAGTGCATACTGTACTTCACTTACGAATAAACGTAAAATAAATAAACTTATAATTTAAGTTTAGTGTTTGCGAAATTTTTAAAAATTGCAAACTCAAGTATAAAAATATGTAAATATATGCAAAAATATGTAATAAAAACATGTGCTATTTATAAAAGATGAATTAATATGTAGATTCGAACATATTTAATATATATTTTTACCCTAAATTTAGTTCTCATACTTCTACAAACATTTGGTATTTTAATTAAAAAATTGACGTTATAAGATATATGTACTTGTTTTTTGAATTCTTGCTTTACTCATCTTTGTTCATAAAATTATTTTTACAGTTTATGCATAATCGATATTGAATTTATGTACAATAAGGACATTATGTATAATACTTTATAAGTTTACTTAAAAAAATACATAAGTCGCGGTTATAAGACTTGAGATATTTTTATTATGTGTATGTAAATAATTTTTAAAAAAGAGATAATTTTATAAAGTATTTTATTATGATTTGATAAAAATTGATCAATGATTTTATTTTGGAATAAAATCGCGGATAGAATCAAAATTAAAAAATGGTTATCTGATGACCAGATAACAATTGGGAGTAATCATAGACAAAGACAAACCAATTTAAAGGTTTAGTTAAAGTTAAAAATTCTTAACCACTTAGAGTTAAAAGCATTTAAAGATTTTTAGGGTAAAAATATATATTAAATATGTTCAAATCTACATATTAATTCATCTTTTATAAATATCACATGTTTTTATTACATATTTTTTTATCACTGCTATACTTATTATGTTATAAAAATTTGATTTCCAAAACATTTTACTTATGTATTAGTTTTTTATTACTCATTTTAAAATATTTTATTAATATTTCTTTTTAAATAATGAATAATAAATATAAATATTTTATTACATTCCCTAATAATTTATTGTTCAAACTCAAAAACTTGCAGTAAAAGTTAATTCATTTATTAACCGATTAAAGTTAATTTTATTTTTATTGTCTTAGATTACGTTAAAAGATAAGGATTTCCTTTAATTTTTAACAGACGTTCATATCTCATCTCCCGAATGATCGATTGATATATAATTTATTAATCTTTAAACTTTGGGAAATTAGAGACCACAAAAAATATTTGATACTAAATAAATGGTACCGACCGGTAATTTCAACCCATTCGATGCGTAAGAGTACTAATTGTTTACGCGTTAACTTTAGTAAATTTCTATGAATATTTTATTTGTTTCGCAAAGTTATCGTTATTAAAGTTACTTCATTTCATAAGTTATATACAGTATTATAGATGAACATAAGCGCGCCTTAGGACTTTTAGGACCTTAGGCGCGCCGAGTCCTTGAGGGTTCGGGTTCGAGTCCAGGTCCTTC
>JAQGAW010004043.1:0-11472 GCA_034698025.1 Phthiracarus crinitus | reverse complement strand
GGTTGAGGTTGGTCGGGGTGGGTTGGGGACGGTCGGTTGGATTAGGGTTGGTGGTGGCTGGTTGGGGTTAATGGGGGTGGGTTGGGGTTGGTCAGGGTGAGTTCGGGTTGGTCGGGGTGGGTTGGGATTGATGGGGGTGGGTTGGGGTTGGTCGGTGTGAGTTGGAGTTGGTCGGTGTGGGTTGGGTTTTTTGGGGTGGTTTGGGGTTGGTCGAGGTGGGTTGAGGTTGGTCGAAATGGGTCTAGGTTGGTCTGGGTGGGTCGAGGTGGGTCGGGGTGGGTCGGGTGGGTCGGGGATGGGTAGGGGTGGGTCGGGGTTGGTCGGGTGGATTAGGGTTGGTGGTGGTTGGTTGGTATTAGTCGGGGTGGATTGGGGTTGGTCTGCGTGGATTGGAGTTGGTCTGGTTAAGTATGATTTTATGGGATCTGGATGGAGCCGGAATTGGGTCTGAGTTGTGTTTGAGTGGGTCGGAATGGAATCCGGGTGGATCGCGGTAATATATGGGTGCGTCGGGGTAGGGTTGGAATGGGTAGTGGTGGGGTCCGGTTAGGTTAAGGTGGGGTCTGGTATGCTGGCATAGTATCGGATATTTTTAGCTTAAGGTATTTGTAGGTTTTAGGTGTATTCAGAAATTTGTGTGTTATTTTAAAAAAAATTATTTTATTATTTATTTTACTCTATTTCCAGCCGAAGGCTGGCTTTATTTCTCGTTATATTTATAACTATCAAAACAAGCAATTAAAGGAAGTTATCACAAAATATAGATAAATATTTCTTTTTATTCAAATTGAATTCGATTATATCTGTTTTAAATTAATTATTTATTTGTAATATTACTAACTTTTAACTAAAGCTAGAAATCATTGCTAAAAAATATATTTATTTTATTTTAACAAAATTTTAAGTTATAATTTTGGACATTAATATTATATTTGATTTTTTTGTATAGTTTATTTAATTTAAATATAATGAATATAGCAAAATAAACTAATTACACATTATTTATTTAACTCGAGTTAAATTATATTGTTTGTTAAGCAATTCTTTAAGTTGATTTGAAATTTTTCTTGATTTCTTTATATAATATACGACATCTTTCAATACATATTTTTAACTTATTTTAATTATGTACTAATTTGAATTTTAATTGTAATATTCCTAAATTTATTTGATTGTTAAATTTTTTTTAATTTCCGAGATTAAGGCACTGGTAAGTATTTTAATTATATCAAGTAATAAAGTTAATAGAAAAATATTATTCTTTTTCCAAGAAAAATTAAGATGTTTGTTTACACTATATATCAAATATTAAAATGAATTTTATTATATGAAATTTAATTTAATCAATCTAAATATTGGAAACGAAAATTAAAATTGTTGAAGCTTTATAAAAATATCAAATGACAAATTTCTATGTTATAACTGTAAATTTATTATAAAACTATTTTAATAGAGAAAAATTTATATTTAATTTATTGGAAATGAATCACATGTTAAAATCTCAGTTAAACAAATTTATTGAGTTACTTGTGCTAAAATAATGACTAAAAAATTAATTTTTTAACTGGAAAAACAGATTTTGATTATCCTAACCGAAATAACCGAAAATAATCATTCTAACCGATTATAATAGAGTAATATGAAAAATCTTCTGTTTTTAATAATTTAAACGTGTTTTTACATATTATTAATGTGTGTTTTATATTTATTTACAGTTTATATTTGAAAAATTATTGCAAATTAAAAGTCAATATCTAATTGATAACCGTTAGAATTTTAACTTTTTTCTGACAGAAATTTCCGAGCCCTACTAATGAAAGATGAATTTTTTGTAATTTTCAATTATGATAAATGAATTAAAACAACACTAATTATCAGATGTTTTACTAGTGTTGTATTTACTTTTGAAAGTTAAAGGACAAGTAATAAATTTTCTTCAAGTAAAAGTAAAGTAAAAGTAAAATACTATATAAAAAGATAAATAAAAAGATAAATAAAAATGTAAAAGAAATTACAAGTAGAATAGAAAATTTATTAAAAAGCAAAAGTAAAATACAATTAAAATAAAAAATTAAAATTAAAATAAAATTTATGTTATATAAAATTCAGTCTATATAAATATAAAAACCACAATAAAAAAACAAAATAAATATGTGATAGATTGCTAAAATGATTTCAAGTGGCTATTTCTAAAGAAGCTTTATTAAGGAAAACAGAAAAAATATAAATTAAACAAGAAGTAAACGACTATTTAAATTAAATAATTTGAAGAAAAAAAAGTCAATATAATTTTTCGAAGAATGAAAATTAATAGTAAAGTAAAATTAAAATTATTGTTAGAAGAAAAAGTAAAAGAAAAGTAAAATTAAAATTATTTCTAAAAAAATGAAAAAGAAAAGTAAATTGAAAAATTGAAAGTTAAACATCACTATATTCAACAGAATAAATGATGATGATAACATATATGTTACTGATTTTTGAAATTAAAAATTAAAAATTAATTTAAAAAAGAATTACAATTTGCAAAATCGGTTAATTTTGTCTTAGTTAAAAATAAAAGAATTAATTATAATAAGTTTACTTTTAGCTATTGATATATGCCGAGTTACCATTTAACGCGAAGCTACCACGAGTAAGCGCGAGCAGGTGGTTTGTATACGGGATCTGTTCCGACACTCAGACTCGTCTACTAATCCCTTGAAAAATCAAAACTTGAGCTTCTGTTATCAGTTTTACTTCAATTATTCAATTATTAAAAATTGAGATCTAATTCTCAATAAATCTCTAACGATTTAATCTAATTATCAATTTAATAAATAATGAGATCTAAATCTCAATTAATAATTAATTCATGCACTAAACAATAAATTAATTGACACGTTTTAATTAAACGAAAATTTTTTTATTAATCGTAAAACATGTGAGTATTTATTTTTGCGACAACCGTTCAGTTCTCACACTAAAACAGAAGTGAATATAATAAAACAATTAATCACTTTCTAGTTATTAGTCCAATGACTCAGTTAACACACGTATTCACTATTAAGTGATTCAAATTATATAAAATAATAAGAGTTGAAAACTCTTTACATTTTCATATCAAAAACAATATTAATAGTTAGATTTTAGCGATAATATTAGAGATAATTCCAGACTTTTAGGTGTTTCGCGTATAGTGTAATGTACGCACATTACACTATTAATATTAATTATAAATATTTATAGCTATAAAATTATTTATACCGTTCTATAATATTTTGTATTAAATCACGCAATAAATAGTTTAATATGTTAAGCAATTTAATTAAATAAATTATTATTAAAATTTTCATTTCAAGGATGGCTAAACCAAACGTGATATCTCCTTTTCTCCTATGTAAACGGAATTTTATTATTTCAAATAATGAGCGTAATAAGTAATATCCATTATTATCCATTTTTTTAAAGTCAATTTTAAGGCTTAAATTAAAAATCCAAAATTAAAGGCAAAGAACTTTATAAATCTTTTAGAAAGATAAATGAAAATATCCCTTCATAACAATAAATACAGACTGACTGACAGATAGACGGATATGTCAAATCCAAATTCTAATTTGAACAAAGAGAGATAAAAAATCAAAAATTAAATAAATATGTAAAAATAGAAGTGGATTTAATATATATTTAAAATAGCATTTAACTAGTGTGGTTTTGCTTTTTGAAAATCAAAATACAATCAAAATACAATTTAAATGAAAGAAGTTTTAAAAAATCAAAATCAAAATTGGAAATCAAAATTATTTTTAATTTTGATTTTCAAAATCAAAATACTATCAAAATAGGGAATGTTATAGCGAAACAACACTAGATTTAAGTTATTAAAAACCTTTAGTAAAACATTATTTTTAGCTCGCTTTCTCAGAAAGAAGCAGAGCTTATGGATTTGACATTGTCTGTCACTCGTAGTGTGCGCAGCCTGTCTGTCAGTCTTATTTTCGCAGTCTGTCTCTCCTTCGTAGTGTTCGCAGTCTGTCTCTCCGTCGTAGTGTTCGCAGTATGTATGTATGTATGTGACAGTGTTTGCACTATATCTGTCTGCTCGTTTTGTTTTAAATAATTATGTGTTTATATTAATGAAGAAAGCGACCTCTCGGTGAATGTGTCGTTCTTGTTTATTATTTAAATTTAAAATATGATATGTATAAAGAAAATTATAATAGTTATTAAGTTAAAAAAAACGAAAATAACCATATTTTGATTTGTATAATAAAAGAACATTTTTAAATTTTAAATAGTTTATTGTAATTAAAGTATATGTTTTGTTGGCAAATATAAAATCAATTTACTGATAAGATTGAATAATTTTTTAATGCAAAGTTAAGCAATTCTATATTAATTAATAAGTAGTTTATTGTTTAATAAATAAAATTTATTATTGAATAAATAATTATCAAATAAATGTTTCTAAAATTTTCAAAATGTCTACTTTGATAGATTTCAAAATATCATCAAAACTACTTAAATAAAAGCTATATATTATTTATATTCTAGTTTTTATCGATATATGAAATCAAATTAAATAAAAAAATTAATGAATTATATTGTTTTTAATTAATCAAAATTAAAATACAATCAATAAACAATTAAAATAATTGTTATTTGCAAAGCACAATCAAAATACTAAATAAATAAATGTTTATTGTTAAATCAAAATCAAAAATTCTAAATATTAATGATTTTAAATTTGATTTTATATAGGAAATCAAAAGCAAAATACGAAATTAAATTTAAATTATAATATTGATAAAATTCAAAATCAAAATGCAGAATATTAAAACAAAGAGAACTAATAAATTCAGATTTTTAAACTGTAAATCTCTTGGAAATTATTATTCAAGAGTAGTCAATAACTTATATAGATTTAAAATGGGTATCGAATGCGAAATCATTTTATTAGATAACATTTTTTACAGAAAAATAATTAACATATTATAGTGTTGTTTTACTTCCAAATTTTAATTTTGCTTTTATTTTACTTTTGCTGTTGTAAAATATTTTTTATTTCAATTGATTTTTAATTTTTCTTTTAAAACTTTATTTCAATTGTATTTTACTTTTACTAGTAGTTTTTATTCTAATTTTAATTGTATTTTGCTTTCACTTTTAAGTCAAAAAATCATTTAATTTGTATTTTACTTTTTCATTTTAATTCGCTTTTCCTTTGAAATTTGAAAGTAAATGTCAATAAATTTGTATTTTACTTACGCTTTAGCATACTAAATTTCATTTGTATTTTGCTTTTACTTTTTTAAAATTTTAAATTGCATTTGTATTTTACTTTAGATTTTAATTTATATTTTTATATCAATTGTATTTTACTTTTCTTCCAAAAAGCGAAACAACACTAACTTATTCTGAAAATATTAAACAAATTATTTTGTTTGACACCATCAAAGACTATAATTTGAAATCTTTTTTAATTAAAAATAAATTTTTAAAACTATTTTAAAAATTTTGTAATAATTTTTGATTTAATATTTTTATAATTGTTAAAAATTATTATTAAATTTCTATTACATTTTATAAAAATGTAAAAAATGTAAATTTTATAAAATATAATCTATTTCATCAAAATATCGCACATTTTAATGAAATATATTATTTGATGTATAATAATTTAATAAAACTAACTTAGACATATTTAGGTCGAGTTTTATAAATTATTTATAATAAAAGTCTGTTTAAAGAAAAAATATTTTAAATCATAAGCTCTAGTATAAGCTCAGATTTAGAAACAATTATTAATCTCAAGCTCATTTTTAAAAATTTTTTTGAACCTCAAGCTCAATTTTTCAAAACTTTTGAGCTTAGGTTCAGCAGGTTCTGTAAAGAATGAAATAAAAAGCGTAGATTTCAAGATTATTGAAGATCAATTTATTAATAAGGTCTTGTTATAACCTAATATTAATCAATATTTATTCAAAAATATATCAGCTTGTAATATTTTTTAATATGATTTATTATATATTTTTTATATAATTATATTATAATTTTTTGTTAATAAAATAATTATTCATTAAGTGGCAAATTTTATTCTTTAGGCATGTTCTTATTAGATAAATAATTTCAATACAATAAGTTAGTTTATATTCTTCAGATGAAACCAATAAAATATATTTAAAAAACTTAATAAATTTTTCAATATTATTAAGAAATAATATTTATTTATATTTTCCAAATTTATCAAATTTTATTATAAAGATATAAATTTTTAAATTATTATAAAATATTTTTACAGTTTACAGCGAAAATTTTAAAATATTAAATTCCAATTTATTAATAGTAAATAAAAATAAGTTTTTATGTTTATTACAACAAAGTCTAATAAATCAAACAGATATAGTCAAAATAGAAATATTTAATTAATTTTAAAACAAATTTGAAAATTTTTTAAAATTTTATATTTAAAAATAATCTATTTTATAAATAATTAACGCGTCTATTGTAAACCAAAACATTTCATAAATTACACTTTTAAATAATTTAATGATTACCAAATAATTTTAAAGTTTATACACCTTATTCAAATTTTTACAAAACAAAGTACTTTATTAACACTTTATGGTTAATAAATACAGTAATTATTTATGATACTCAGAGATGTACACGTTTTTATTGCTAACTGTATGATAAGACTAAAAAATAGCTAGACTGAGTGCTTAATGCTTACTGCTACATTGAACCGGTAAAGACTAATTATAGACTGGCTAAATGATTACATAGAACTGAATAAAGATAATTTAAGTGTGAGCCTAAAATAGAAAATTTAGTATAAGATTAAATCTATGAGTAATACTAAGTAAGTATGAATGCGTGTAATAATAAGGAATTTGAACTAAGAGTAATTTCTGTGATAAGTAATCAGCGCTGAATAAAGGCTGTGACTTTGCGGTCAATACATCGGCCACGATTGAAGAGTTGGTATTCCGTTGATTATACTGATTAGTTTGCGATGTGATAACTATAATTGCTGAGAAGATATTGTATTCCGATGTATCTTTTACTGCTGATTGCCGGTTTATTATTTAAGTCGAATCTATGTAAAGAATATTGGCTATAAAGCGCCGATTTTCTTCTTTTCTTTTGAAAACTTGTGATTGCTTATGTGTTTGATTTCCTTTTGTCATTAATCCGGTACATGAATGATCAGATTTCTAGACGGATGAAGTCTATAGTGATTAATGATTAATTTCTTTATGCGCCATTGATGATGTAGACCAAAATGTGTTGCATTTGTTTTTATACGTAAGGTATAGTGTATGCCGAAATAAAATACTATTTTTATGCGATAATGATAGTCTATGCAATTGAAATATCAATATTGAAATCGTAATCTTTGATATAAATTTCTTATCAATTATATTATGTCTTTCATTTATTATAGATATGATTTAATGTAATAAAATTGTGAATATATTTAAAGTTTTTAAACCTTTTTAAAGATAAGTTAATTGATTTGTTAATTTTTCTAAAAAAATTTATGATAAAACAAGATAGAATATGAACATACATAATCAGCTCACTTTGTTTATATTCTATTTTAATTCAATATAATATTCAAATATTTTCTGTATTAAGTATTTTTGGCATCTAAATTATTTATTATATTGTTGCAAAACTATATTTTATTTTTAAGCAGTTATTACTTTTACTAAATATTATTTAAATGAAAAAATTTATAGTTTTATAATATATTGTTGTAAACCTTACATAAATTGTTGTTAAGCTAACACACAGAAGTATTATATAATAGAATATAATTACGCATGTTATTGATATTAACTCAAATTAGTTTTACTGATTTTATTTTAAACAATATTTGATCCGTTTTTATCATATTTTTGTCATTATTTAATAGATTTTAAAGCCATTTTTGTTTATTTTAACCAAATATTAGTACTATTTTAGATTTTTATTTGTCATTTTAAGACAATTATAAGATATTTTTTGACATATATTTTACCAATTTTAGCTCATTTTTATCACATTAAATGCCATTTTTTACATAAAAAAGATTCTTCTATTAAATAAAATAGACTCCTATCCCTTAAAAAACAAAGAAAAAATTCCTTAATAAATATTAATACCGGTCGACAGACAGACACACAGAGTCCGGTCCGTGGTATAGCGGGCTAACGCGTACACCTGGCAGCACTAACTGGTGTGGGTTTGAACCCACAGAAGGCCGTATAAAGCTTCGCTTTCCCCAGTCATCTCACGCATTTGAGGACAGACGCGATGGTGGTTTCGCCGTTGTTAATGTTAATCTGTGACCGCAGCTCTTCTAACGCTATCTGACTCGATTTGTCGAAGACCCCTTCTCATTGAGAAGCCAAATGGATAGCACCCTTCCCTGGCTCGGAACAATCTGAGTCGGTCTAGAATTCGCTTTCGAAACTGAAGTATGTAAACTCACTAAAATGTGCAAATAAAAGTAGGCATCGCTATTGAACAACTACAACTACAACTACAATAGACAGACAGACAGACAGAAAAGTCAAATCCAATAGTCAGCTAAGTCAGCAAAAAATGATTAATCTCTAAAATTATGTTACCTTTAACATTTCTGAAACAATAAATGTTTTTGAAAACATAATTATTTTTATATAATTTGGAAATTTACTAAAAGTTTTGAATTTTTAATTTCAATTAGTCATTTTTATACTATTAATAGATATTTTTAATGTTTATTTGTTTTTCTTGTAATATTTTATTAATGTTATTATTAGTTCTTAAATTTTTCTGGACTTAATACCATCAGAATCGGTCGTGATTCGGGATTTAAAACTATTAAATTCAGGAAATATTTTTTGTAAAAAGTTATAAAATAAATTTTAAATGTAATATTGTTGATCCTATAATCCAATATAAGTTTTAACATTTCATTAGATCTAAATAAAAAATTTTAAATGATTTTTTTTGTCAAGAATTACTTTCTTTTATTCAGAATTTTTTAAAGTAGAATTATATAAAATTTAAAATAAATATATTTGAATAATAATTCTATACACATCGAATATAAACTGATAATACTCTTTGTCTGAACTCATGTTGTAGAATAAATTAATTACGTTTCATTCAAATACAATAGTATAGGAGTCGTTGGGTTTACACGTAAAATGCTGTTGATTATATATATTTATTAATAATGAAAAAGTTTAAACCGACTAAATAATACTTATAAAATTGGACGCAAGTCCAGAGTAGAGTCCTTTACACTATGCTCGGCATTTATCTATATCTTCTCGCACAAAAAATGATATTTAAAGAAAATGATTGACAATAAATAATTTAATAAATAAATAAAATCTAAGCTATATTTATCATCTCTATATTTAATTCAATATATATTATATTAAACAAGATATTTAAACTTAATAATATAAATAACTTAATTTTAAAATTTAAAATATTATATATATTGCAAATAATCTCAAACGTTTCATATCAACCAAAATAATTTGTATTGTTTTGTAAATTTATTATTAAAATTAAAGTTTTATAATAATTTTTCAGAAATCATTGATTTTATACTTTTAAATCTAACAATTAATTTACAACAATAAGAGTTTTTATTCGCACGTTGGGAAAGAAGAAAATTTGAAAAGAATTAATTGTTTGGCTGACGTATTTTGTTCTTTAAACTCTATTTAATAATGGAAATTATTAAATTATAAAAATCAAATTCCAGTAAATTTTAATTTCATCGACGTCTATATTAAGAATAAATTTGCTTATTTTTTGCTTAGTTAATTATAAAACAACTGATCGTCTTTGAGGCTAACAATCGAGTGATTGTTTTTTACATTTTATGCATAACAGCGCTATCATTAGTTAAATTTTAAGTTCACTTTTAAGTCACATTCACATCGCTTCAAGTCTTTGGCCAAAAAATTCCACTTTTCTTTCTAAAATATTATTAAATTTGGCAGAAAAAATTTTTTTATACATTTTAAAAAAAAAATTAAAAATTGCAACTTTTTACATTAATTAATATAAATTTAGTTAAAGAGAAAATTTCGTGTATTTTAAGAATAATTTAATATAAACAAAGATTTTAAAATTTGAAATTTGTTTAAATATTCCGAATAAAAAGTTGTTCAAAAATATGTGGAAAATGCTTTTGGAATTTTATGGGATAGAACTTAATATTTTAACTATATTCAATGAATTTGACATGAATAGCTGTTTTAATTTCTGTTTTTATTAATAGATTTTAAAAATAGCTATAAATTTAAAAAATGAGCAAAATATAAAATTAAAGTAAATATTTATTTTTAATAAAACATTTATGGTTATTATTAGTGTTGTTTTACTTCCGAATTTTAATTTTGCTTTTTCATTAATTATTATAGATATTTTATTTTTCTATTTTAATTTATATTTTAATAGCAATTGTATTTTTTCGCTTTTAATTTTTCATCCAATAAGCGAAACAATACAAGTTATTGTGTATGATTTTGGGGACGATTTATGTAGTGAAGTTCAATTTTAAAATAGTGTTGTAAATTGCAAACTTAAGCAAAAGTGAAAGTGTAAGAAAGTTTTGCTTTTGCTTTCAACTTCAAAAATCAAAACAACACTATATAAATGTCGCCATTATATCTTAGTTGTTTCGCTATAATATTTTCTTATTTATCTGTATTTTGATTTTGAAAAGCAAAATTAAAACAATTTTTCTTTCCTATATTAATTTTGATTGATCTAAATCAATATAA
Organism: Phthiracarus crinitus; assembly: GCA_034698025.1. Classification (NCBI taxonomy): domain Eukaryota; kingdom Metazoa; phylum Arthropoda; class Arachnida; order Sarcoptiformes; family Phthiracaridae; genus Phthiracarus; species Phthiracarus crinitus. Next base: position 715 of record JAQGAW010004043.1, on the reverse strand, counting down.
ATCAAGAAAGAGTATGAACATACATAATGAGCTCGCTTTGTGAATAAATTATATTTTAATTCATTAGTATAGTTAAAACTTTTGGCAATTAACTCTATAATATTTTATGGAAAATAATAATATAGTTTTCGGTTTATATATCTTATTTACCGAATAAAATATAAAAAACAAAATTAAACTTATTTAAAATTTTAATTATTTTTGGTTCATTAAATTTCTAAATATATGCAATTACTAAAAATCATGATGCAATAAACAATCTAAAAATAAATAATAACTAATGCCGAATTTTCCCGACTAAAAGGTTCTCAAAAAGGGTTTGAACTGGGAACCAAAATGTATTAAATACGAGAATGGTTCCAGGAATTATTTTTTTGAAATATTTGATGTATCGTAAAATGTTAAAATTACCTTTTTGGCAATTTCAAATTTAAAAAATATTTCTACATTTTAAGAACAAAATATTTATCAAACTTAAGACATTTCTAAATTATGCATTGACAATATAAAATATTATTAGATTTGAAACTATTTTCTTAGAACCTTAACAATGTCATTTAAATTTAGTTTAGAAATCGAATTCTATAAATTTAGTATATTTAATGAACAATTATTCCAATTATATTTATACACATTTTATTAAAAACAGTATTATTATAATAATAATAAATTAAACTATTGATTTATTTTCCATTCCTCATATAAAAAGGTCCCC
>JAQGAW010004042.1:0-11472 GCA_034698025.1 Phthiracarus crinitus | reverse complement strand
ACAGGACAAAGAAATTCTGGAACGAACTTTGGAAGGCGTGAAGAATAAAGTGGCAAAAATGGATACCGAATCGGGAAGTGGACTCGTTGTCAATCTAGAAAAACTAAAAAAGCAGCAAAGAGTGATCGAAGCAGAATTAAATCGTGTTCGCGGTCTGTTAACACATTCCGCCAAAAAACTCGAGGAAAAGGCTGCAGAAAACGCTCAAATGGAACAAGAAGTTCAGATCGCAAAAAATAAACTAAAACAAGTATTAGCTAATGAACAGGAGGTTCTCGAATCTCAAAAGGCAGCCACTCTCGAGGCAGAGCTCGAGCATATTAACCAAGTGATCGATGATTTGCATCTCAGAAGGAAAGAATTGAACGCTGCGATCGAAAACTTAAAGATAAGCGATAAAAAGCGAGAAGTGGTGCGCGCGAGTCCCACAGGAATCGCTGGCGGCATACCATTACCGGGAAAGAAGAGAGTGACCACTTCTTTCATGGAAACAGATCTCGATTCTATGGAATCTCGTGATTTGGCTCACTGTCCCAGAAATTCTGGTTCGGAAGGCGAAGACACTCCGTTGTATGAAAATTTGGAAGCGAATAACAGCGATCAATGTATTTATCAGTTTCAATCAAATGAGGAATTACTTATAGGCAACGCTGAAGACATTATCAATGAGCAAATGAAACAGTTTTATGGTATTATGCCTCAACAAAAAGGCAGCGAAATTAAAACGGTTAGAATCGTTAAACGAGAATCAGAACGAAGAAGAATTCATTTCGCTAATGGTTCGAAGAGTAATGATTACTATTGGAATCAGGATAATGAGTTTGGAGGAGTTGTTGGCGCTGTTGGAGGCTATGGAACATCGATTCCTCCGCCATATTATTACGATGATAAAAATGAAGGCGCAAATGATGGACATAACAACTCTGATGAGTGCGCTGATGGCAAACATTGTTCGGCCATTGAATTGGACGCTGATTTTAACGCAAACAGTGCCAATAAAGTGATTCCGTATTTAAATGAGAAGCAACAACAGATGCAACACATTGAGGTAACATTTAAGGTTTAAATGAATTGACTCGTGAGTGCATGTTATACTGTATGCGAAACGCATTTGTATGCCAATTGAATGTGTATTGTATTGTATGTGAATGTTTGTCGCATGTGAACGTTACATGTATTTTAATTTTTCTCGTCACAGCTATACTGTCAGCCTGACTGTGAGCGCATTCGTAGCGCTTCTCTATCACTTCCTTCTACTTCTTCTAATTCATCTCTGCTTACTTGCTCTCCCTTTTCATTTCGTTTGACACATATTCGACAACTTGAGTCCAAATATGGTAAACTGAGCACAACTCGACGGCACCATACAATCTCTAGCAGTCAACCTCAGTTGTCTAAAACCTCTAATTCGGTACTGACTAGAGAATTATCGGTTTTATTGTTTAGACTAAGTTTTACTTAAGCTTCATTATCAATCGTTATGCTTAGGTATCGTCAATGTGGCACACATGTGACGACACTGACATGGAATTGCGTTTACGTAACTCTCTTAATACACCAGATGTGGTCAAAAGTACGATTAAAAAGAATGAAGATTTCGATGAAAAGTTTATTGAGCGCGAAGTAAGTCTCTATTTTTACTGATCTCTATTTTTTATTATACATATTTTGATTGATCTTAAATCGCATTTAGATAATGCTTCCACAGAAAATTGAAATTCCTGAGCGATATATTCCAGACGAAGAACCAGAAGAGATCTCAGCTTCAGAAAAGTTGAAGCGAAGTATGAAAGCAGAGATGATTAGACGAATGCTTTCTGAAAGTACTGCTTACGAAGATGTTCGACGAGATACTCAACAAACTGCTTCTAGTTCTTCATCGTCTTCAGCGGTTGGCGACGAAACTAAAGAATCGAAAGTTAAATTAAGTGAGGAAAAGCGGAGAAGAGCGCAGTTATTAGCGCTCAATCATGAATTAGCGAAGGAAGTGATGGAAAGAAGCAGAATAGTGGCAGGTATGCAACCCTATAACCCGATTGTTATCCAAGTTTTGTTATTGCATTTTCCTTTTTTTATTTCAATGTTTTTGTTTGTAGCTAATAATGAAAATACAAGCACTTAAGTTTTGGTTGATTAGAGTGATTGCACTTTTGTTTAGTGATAGAGAGGTTTGTACTGTAGTTTCGATTGTTTTTAGCTTCTAATTAGAAGTAATCAATTGCGCATTAATGCACGCGTGAATACTATCGAAACTAAAAGTTCACTATATTTCCAATCCATTAGTAAGATCGTTGTCATTTTAGTTTTGGGATCCTTAACCAAATTTAACAGAACGAATAATACGAGCAGAGAGAGGCTAATAAATGAAGATATCGACCAAATGTTGACCGAATGGTCGAAAAGCAATCAATGATCTATTAATTAATAGTTTGGTTATATTAAGATGTGTGCAAAAGTTTGTGCTCAATTTTAGTGAAATAGACAACTAAAGCTGAAGTTTGAATGGATTAACGGTTTCGGTTATTTAAGCTCCAATTATTAAATAATTTCAATGTATTTGTATGATTCCATACATCAGTTTTTTGATATAAACTTATTATATGATACGTAATTCCGTTTGCGGTGTTAAATATTTTATTCATATTTACATTATTACGTATTTATCGGTGATTTTTTGATAACATTTATTATTTAATTATTGATTGAATTCTCTATACAAGTAATCAATAATAATTGTACACTTTTTTATTAAGTTAATCATCCATGAATATAATGAATATATAAACTGTATTATAGTGTAAGTTTAAATTATTAAAAAATAAAATTAAATATTTAAAACGTGTCGATTATTCGCTACTTTTCTTTTTAATCACACTTTTCTTTTATGCTGATATTGAATTTTGTAAAAATGTTCAATAATTAGCTGATTAACCAAATATACAAAACTAGCAATATATAAGTGTTTTTAATACTGTACGGAATATATCTTTCATAAATAGTATAAATAATTCATAAAATAAAATGAAAATTTATCAAAAATCTATTAATTTGGGGTAAAATTTCAAATATTATTGTTTGGTACGTAAGTAGAGTTAAGTTATGTTTGGTACGACAGCGTACTGCAAACTCTATTTCAAAGTTAAAAAGAGCCAAATAATTTATATGGTTATTTAACAAAACAGCAGTCGTGTTTATGGATTTGATGTCTGCTCATTTTTATGGGTATTACCGTAGCAGCGGACTTAAACTAAAGTTGGATTTCACATCGAAAATGGATTTACTGAAAACTAAATTACACTGACTTAAAAAATTGTTAATGTATTGCTTTTTTAAACTCTCAAATTTAAGATATTCTGCACAGTTTATTCATAATTTACAATCATATTTGTTTTCGGTTGAACGATATAAAGCAAAGATAATAAAAGAAAATAGAATTTATTTAAAAAAAACCTTTAAAAGCAGTATAAATTTATAGAATTTGCATTCAGTTGATACAAAGGACCAAATTTAATAGTAGATAATTTTGAAAAAAATCAAATAAATTGCTTGTCAAAGACCTTTTTAATTAACAAAGTTTTTTTTACATGTTTATTGACACACATTTTCATTTTCAAACAATTCAATAGAGTCATAAGTTCTGTGTTGTAATAAATTGATTGTAAATTTACGTATAACAGGTACAGTAACGTTATAGTAACCTGCCTTATTGTAACCACTCATTATTTATATATTTATAATGATATTTTACACAACAGTTTGGTTGTTTTTTTAAGAAAGAAAATATATTTTGCTTATAAAAATCGATATTTTAGACAAATTTATTTACTAGTTTACAAACTGTTTGTTTCTATAACAACATTCTTTAATAAACAAATCATTTTTATTAGACAATTTCAAGTTTGCTTATTTTTTGGCAATTAATATATTAATTATAAAAACGGAACACAATATTTTCTAATATCAATTGAAAAGCACTTTCGCATAGAATATACATTTAATAGCTATTTTAAAAGTAGAAAAAGATTAATATTTTTGAATCCAAATTAAACCGTAAAATGGCCACAACTTAACGATCACTATTATTATAATAATGTTATTGATTTAATGATTAAAAAAATTTTATGAGAACATTATTCACTTAAACTTGAACCACTTATTCATTTGATCGCAATGTATGTGAATATTAAGAACGAAAATCTACAGAAAGATGTTTCGTGGTCTAAAGGCAAATATGTAGCGCTATGGTTATGTATCGTTGGATTCGTCTATAATTTATACAGTCTAAGCATCCAATACTTCAGTTACAAAACAGAGATCACAACAAATTTCAATCTAAGCCCGAATATACTAGACTTACCGGCGATAACCATTTGCACGCCTGAAGGCTTTACACATACTAAGAAAGATTTGCGATCAAGTTATCCACAGCTTAACCAGTCGTTAACACTTATCGATAATAGCAATGCGTCTGATATTGAAAAGAGCATATGGAAAGCGAATAATTACACTATATTTCAAATGAGAGCGTTTGAAGAGAGAAATGTGAGAAAGATTTTTGCGAATACCATTCAATACGAAGAAGTTATTCCAATGTGTATGGTTTTCACGCCAACATATTGGGATAAAAAGCATCAGAAGGGTTGGCCACTCTCTAAATGCGTTTGGATGGCAGATGTTCTTCAGAGTTTGGTTCCAAACAAATTTGGAAAGTGTTTCACATTTCTCAGTCAATTGAACACAAGACTCGGCGATAAAACTAGATTTCAAATTTCATGGAAATCCACAACACTTATCAAAGTTTTAGTAAATATGGATTTATTTGACGACAATATCATTGAGAACGAACATAATAAAGACAAACTTTACATGTTTGTTCATCAGGGAAATAGTTTGCCATCATTTGATTTCGAAGACGCGATTATGTTAGAAAGCGGTTACGCGTACGACATTTCGTTTTCGAAAAATACTAAAAAGCTATTACCGAATCCTTACTCAACAAATTGCTATGATTACTCGAAACATATGGGCAATGGATATGAACAATGCATTAATAAGTGTCACCAAAAAATAGTTAAAAACATATTCAAATGCATTCCAATGAATAAGGTTTTGTATAATGATTACGAGCTAAAGAATTCTAAGGATCATTTGTGTGGTTTTTATTATACTCGGGAATACAGACAATGCAGTAAATCATGTAAACTTGACTGCACTCAAACACGATATCGAGCGTCCAGTTTTAAGAAAGAGTCGGACGTCGAAGTTAGCGTAATAAAAGTAGGCATTAAAATATTATACTGTATATTAGACAACATATCTCTAATCAAATTTATTATTTTAGGGTTCGGAGATAAAGCGATTCAAAAACACAAGTATTGTGGATATTCGTCATCGTATTACCGATGATATCGAATATATATACAAACCGTTACTTACATTCAATCAATATATTATGCGTATTATTATACTGTCTGTAATATGGCTCGGATTGTCCGCGTTTTCTGGTCTTAGTATTATTGAAAATACGTTTAAACGCGCGAAAAATATGCATTTACCTGTTAATGATAAAGTGATGCCCACTTTGATACCTGTTATACCGAATCCCAATCTGGAAACACTGAATTCTAATGCGAAACTCGCGCATTACAACGACTTCATTGCTAAAGTGTATGCAATCGATGATAAATATCCAAAAATTCAGACAAAATAATATACTAAGTTCACGGTTTTAATCGCACATTTTTTTCATATTAATTACCCGTAAAAATAACAAAAATTGAATAAAAGGTTATTAATAGCAACACTTTAATTAAAACTCCATATGAAGTTGAACTTTTCATTCGAAATTATTTTAGAAACTTCTCACAAAACTAAAATATAACAATACGCTTGTAAAGGATAAGTTTTTTGAAACAACCAAAAATTGAACTTTTTTTCCCATATAACAATTGAATTTTGTAATTTTTTCCCCCAAATATCCGAAGTCTAACTAAAATGAATTGGGGTGAACCTGAATTCTATTCTCTTTACTCGTCCAACAATTTTATTTTTTTGACGCATTTCATGATAAAAAAGAAATATTTTAGTAATACGGAATAGCATAGAAATTTATTTTAAATTGCATTTAATGCGTACAATTTTTATAATTAGAGATTAAAATGGATATTGTTTGATATAACGGAATCATTGTTATTCGAGATATTATATAATAGATGTTACTGTACTGTCTTAAGATACAGTATTTAATTACCTTTTATCGCGCCATAGAATTGATGTGATCCCTCAGTTAGAACATGTGAGCTAACTTATCAACTTATCAGTACTTTTTCCAAAATATTCAAAATCTTTAATTTTGACAGAGTCTAGTAATACTTAGCGCTGATATTAAGGATTGTGATATACGGTACAACACCCGAAAGAATGGATGTTTATGTATATTATATAAGCTTAGATTCAATATGTTATGGCACCGTATATTTAATGCAAACTTATCACTTTTCTTAATGTTTATTAAGGTTTATTATCGTTAAATCTTCAAAGCCTAATGAACTTTGAAAATATAATTAAGTTTTGCTGTTAAGCTTTTTACTTAATTTATATTTTAAATAATATTTATCCATAATATTATTTTAAAATCAATTCAAATATTCAATATATAGGGAAAAGTTTATTAAATGTAATTAATGTTATTTCGTAAATTTTATTATTTACGTGAGAAAATTATTTTATAATCATTTATAATATGTTGTGAAAGTATTCCACGCATTATCAAAGAGATATAACAGCCATAAACTGTGTTTAAAATTTCTGTTTTATCGTAGAGTTAGTTAGCAGAAAACTGTAACGTTTTTATCTGACAATTGATTTATAGCCTTAATTATGAATGTAAACTGTTTGTATTCTTTGTCTCATATTATTTTTATCAATAAACTTTGACCAATAAATGATTTGTGGAAACGCTGACAATTATTTTAAACCTCAGTTGAAAGAGTGTTTTAATTTTGAAATACTTCACCACCACTTCCTTACCCAATGAGACCCAAACCCAACACTGAAGTCACACCGAATCGTCGATTAGGCCACAGAAACACGCTATCGCCGAACAAACGCTAGATCCAACCTCGGGTACCCTCCCTTATACGCTAGGACTGGGGTCAATGACTTACACGAGAGAGAATACAATTGAAAATATTTATTAATTAAATTAAATAAGAGAACAGTTTATAGCGTCAAACGAATACATATAAATTGCACGCGTGTCCAGCGTTACAGTCCATTGCTGTCGCGTTCGCCGCTGTCCACACAAACACAATCAATTTAATTATTAAATTATAGTCAAGTGATTGAATCAATCAATTAAATAAAACTATACTTACGAGTTAAATAAAATATAATTGAAAACAATACCTCAAAGGCTTAAACAAAAGCTAACTATATTTTCATGTTAAGCGACTGACGGCTTACAAAACAATGCGAACGCGACACAAACATTTTTGCTATTTTTGATAATAAATGCTATAAATGCTATTATTTGCAATTTAATGATATTTTGGCTGAGAATGATTAAATTGTCGATTAAATCTGATGAGTTTTTATTACCCTTCTCCCCAAAATATTTTTCATTACCATTTTAAAAATTAAAAATATTTCTTAATAAAAAGAAGATTCAGAAAAATTCCAAAAAGAATAAAAAATGATTATTATAGAAAATTTATGTAATTTTTAAAAATTATAAATTCTATTTTAAGTGCTATTTTAGCCATTTATTAATGCTATTTATAGCGCTATTTTCATATACCATAACTGCTATTTTTTTGACGCTCTACTTATAATTCATTTAAGTACATTTTTAGTCATTCACTTTCAGTCATCACTATTAACTCATAGTATTCGCCTCTTCAATTTAAAATAAAATCAAAATAGTAACCAATGCTAGGGTGTCCCAAGGGGGTCTGTGGTGGGTATACCCCCTCCCAAAAGTTGAAAGTTGACCCCATCAAAAATTTGGAAATTTCAAGGACAAAAAATGGAGATTTGAAAAATTTTTGGTCAAATGTAAAAAAATTGTCTATCAAAACAAATGAGTATTTGGGACTCCCTTTATATTTTAGTCAAATTTTCACAAAATTATCGTTTAAATTCGTTGTGTTTTCGTGGGGGCGTGGTTTAGGCTTTCGTTGAAAAATTTTTTGAGTCGAAGGGGCAAAATATTGTCCGCTAAATCCGATGAGCTTGACTCCCCTTGAATTTTAATAAAAGACGAAAGGAGACCCCTCTAGACCATCCGAGGGACACCCTGTTATAATTATTCACATATGCTATTTACATTTATTACTTGCTTTTTACAGGTTAACAATTTTCATGATTCTGAAAAAGAAAATGATTCATAGAAATTAAATTATTAAGATTTTTGTCGTTGTGTGAACACGTTATAAAATATCTTACTTTTTTCTGTTGAGACACAACGTATATATATAGACAGAGCCTTCGAAACGTCCGAAACTTAATCACAACAGTGATATATATATACGTTGTGTCTCAACAGAAAAAAGTAAGATTCATAGAAAATTTTTTGTTTATTGCTGTATATCGATAATTCAATGTTGAAGCTAAGAATAAAATAATTTAATTAATGTAATTAAATAATATGCAATAAGTAAGTTAAATTGCAGTATAATAGAATAGATGATATGATATTAGGAATTAGAACAGGGAATTAGCTGACAGTTTAGATTCTATTAGGTTTTACGAAAAGTTTTGTATGTTAGGTATTTATGATAATTTGTCAAATAATAAAAGTCCTGATTTCATTTCGGCAATATTTTTTAACCCATTTTCAAAATTTCATAAATAATAAATTTTATAAATTTTTATATTTATATATGTTTTTAGAAAAATTTTTATTGGAAAATTAATTAATTTTTCATTCCATTAACAATTTTTTATCCAAGACAACACAAATTCCAATAAAATATTTTAACAATTACACAGACTCGACAATTTTTACATTGACTTTCTCAACTTCAATACCATTCAGAATTAAAGTAATTTTAATAAAAATGGATTTGAAAGAAGTAAACATCACAAATGTGATATGATCTTACATAATACTAAAAAAATAAACCTGTGCTCTATCTAAAAGTACTGGGTTTCTCATTCTCAATAACAGGATTAAGGAATTAAATAAAATTGCCATTACATGTCTGCTATCAAAACGAAAAAACTTATTTAAAGAGATAAGACACCCAATCATAAATAGAGACAACGGATTCAGGATAATCCTTTTTCTTTTAATGATAGTGAAATTTCTGGGAAAATCATATATGAGCACGAATCATACTATTTCAAGCATTTTAATACCCATTTGTTGTCCGGGAAAATCCTGATTTTAACTTTTAACTCCTGAAAAATTATGATAATCCTGAATTTTTTGGCTTAAAATTTGTTATTTTAAAGCCGTTTTAGAACTATTTTATTCGATTTTAATCCTAATTTTTTCATTTTAATCCAATTTTGTCCAAATTATTGGCTAAATCCCTTTATAATTATAAAGATTAAAATCCATTAATAAATAGAGTTCAAAAACAGATGGACAGACATGTCAAATCCAATAGCTCCTTTTGTAAATTGATCTACAAATTTATTATCCTGAATAATCCTGATTTTTACACTATTTTCCTTTTTCCGTCCTGAATTTACTAATTTATTAGTCCTGAATCCGTTGTCTCTAATCATAAATCAGTATAGACTGTTTGAGTTTGATCAGTACAACAAACAAAAATCACGTCGTAAACTAACATTTCTAATAAACTTTATTATTAATTTACAATATAATTTTAAAGTAATTAAAGACAATACTATAATAAATTGAGTAAATAAAATGTTAAAATTATTTATAGTAAATCTTTTAATAATAGTGAGCACAGTGTGTGCATTAGATAATGGTTTGGTGCGAACGCCACCAATGGGTTTGTTTCAATCATTATTCATTTGAACCACAAATCGCAATGTTTGTAATTAATTTAAAAATAGGTTGGCTATCGTGGGAACGATTTCTTTGTCAGACAGATTGCGTAAAATATCCGAATTCTTGTATTAATGAACAACTTTACAAAGATATGGCAGATCGACTCGTTTCCGATGGGTTTAAAGATTTAGGCTATGAATATATCAATATCGATGACTGCTGGTCGGAAATGTCAAGAGATAATGCCACTCATAAGCTTGTATCTGATAAAAAAAGATTTCCGAGTGGAATCAAACAGTTAGCCGATTATATACATTCGAAAGCTCTTAAGTTAGGCATCTATGGTGACGTCGGGCCTAAAACATGTGCCGGGTATTCATCCAATAATAAATATTGAATAAGTTTATTTTTAGTATAAATTAGATACCCGTCACAAAATGGCAATGGGTCGGGATATTTCGAATTGGATGCGCAAACTTTCGCTGAATGGGGTGTCGATTCATTCAAATTTGACGGATGCAACGAAGACCCAAAAAACTTTGATAAACTTTATCCCATAATGCAAAAAGCACTGAACACTACTGGTAGTTGAAAACTTTTATCTTAAATATTCCAGTTATCTTTATTTGTGTTATTTAAAAATAGGCGCAAAGATTGTATTTAGCTGTGAATGGCCGTTATATCAATACTTTCATGATCCGCCAATTCTAGTTGATTATCCAGCTGTTGCTAAAACGTGTAACCTATTCAGAAATTTCTATGATGTCGGAGACTCATGGAATTCTGTTAAATCGATAATAGACTTTTATGCAAAAAATCAAGACTTATTTTCTATGTATAACGGTATTACACAAAAAGTATATTTGCAAATTTGAAAATACTTATATGTTTTAACGTATATTATAGGACCAGGACAATGGTTCGATCCAGGCATGTATTAATTATTTTGTTTTGACGCTTTTGAACTGATCGTAATGGAAATTTAATTGTTTTAATTATGAATTAAGTTTTCCATATAATTTACTTTTAAAATAGTTTAAATTCATAATTGAATCTATATTTTGAGCGCTACACAACATAAATTTAAGCCTAATGCAGATAATAAAATCTTGCATTATTCCTTAATATTATTTAAGTAATGTTATTTTAAAAGTTAAGCTATAATATAACAAATTTAATTTTTGTTCCTAAAAACTTATCTATAACTCAGTTTTATTGATATTACGTTCTATGATAGATATGCTAATTATCGGAGATTTTGGATTATCATGGGATCAAAGTAGAGCTCAAATGGCAATGTGGTCTATTTGGTCGTCACCTCTCGTATGTTTCCTATTAATCATCACAAATACCGTATTTTAGCGACTATAGCCCGCATAAGATATTTAAGTTGAAAAGTAAAATATTTCATGTATAGCCCGCATCCCATGTATTGCCCGCATCCCCATATCAAAACCTCAAAACTACATAAATTGTTGAAACAAATTAACTTTTTGCAAGTTTTT
>JAQGAW010004041.1:0-11475 GCA_034698025.1 Phthiracarus crinitus | reverse complement strand
TCAATATTTTCCACTCCACTAACGCTCCACTAACGGTGCTTTTTTCAAATTCCACTAACGTTCCACGTTAGTGGAGTGAAATTTTCAATCACTAATACTTAACTTTAACTTTGACCGGTTAAACAAATTTTGACTCGAGTTAACTCACTTTTTTGACTCGATATTTTGAAATGAATTAAATATCAAATTTGAGTAAAATATTACAAATTAAAAAAATAAATAATAATTAAATTTTTATAATAGAAATTTATAACTTGAAAAATAATTACTGGACCCCGGATTTTTTGTTAAAACAATTGTGGTTTTCTTGTTGTTATATTGTTATTAAAAATCATATATTTTGTTGAAACAAAAAATTAATTTTTGCATCACATATCATTATAAAAAGTTAATAAATATCATAATAATCTCATTTAGAATTTTTTCAAAATTCAATGGGAGTAGTTAACACTTAATATTTAGGACAATTTTTGTCCAACCAACCAAAGTTTTTAAAATCTATATTTTTCATTACACAAACAACACCCCCACATAAAACTCAACGATTTTGAACTATAATATTTTGAAAATTTGACCAAATTTAACTAATTTCATGTGTATTAACTATTAATTTTTGTTCTTAAATAAATTTTGTTATTAAAATGCATTTTTTGCAAATTTTGTTGTAAAAACGATTTTTGGTAAAATTTTGTTGTTACAAAAAGATTATGGATTTAACAAAAAATCCGGGGTCTAATAATTACATTTAAATATTTTATTAACTTTAAAACTAAAATGATTTGTTTAATTACCTGATTTATTAAAAAAATTCATGAAAAATTATATAAAAAAATTAAATAGAGTTAACCTTTTTACTCGGTTTATGCTTTAAATTAACCGGATTAAGAAACTCTTTAATTCGTCCCATATTTCGTAACTTTTTACCTTGACTTTAACCGGTTAACCGGTCAAGTCAAAAGTTAACGGTTAAAATGTGCATCTCTACTGTACAGGTTAACTCTATTTAATTTTTTTATAAAATTTTTCATGAATTTTTTTAAGAAATCAGGTAATTAAACAAATCATTTTAGTTTTAAAGTTAATAAAATATTTAAATATACTTTTTTTTCGCGTTATAAATTTCTATTATAAAAATTTAATTAGAATTTTATTTTTTAAATTGTAATATTTTATTCATATTTGATATATTAATTCTTTTTAGAATATCTAGTCAAAAAAGTGAGTTAACTCGAGTCAAAATTTGTTTAACCGGTCAAAGTTAAAGTTAAGTATGTTATTAACAGGTTAAGGTTAAAATTAAAATATTGACACGAGTTAAGGTTAAGAGTTAAGACAATTCTTTAACTTTTAATTTTTGTGCATCACTGGTACAATACACTAACTTAAGGGTAAAAGCGATCGCATTTTAGCTAAAGTAAGTTAAAAGTTTTAATACTATTCGTCAGTTTATAGCATACACTGTTTATAGCAACAGTCATTCATTGAAATGCTTAACCAAACTGAAAAATATATGAAAAATATCGAAATGCAAAATTTTTATTATATTTTTATTCATAGTTAATGTGTATAATGGAACAAGAATCGGGGTTAGCTCAGATATAACCGCGACTCGGGTTACCGTTAGGGTCTCTATACTATCCTTGAATACCGTTGAGACGGGATAAGGTTCCAAACACTGTCCCGGTTTATCGTCTGACTATGAACAAGGGTTTGGTGGTGTCCACCAGTAAATTTGTTAACAGATATATTACTCGCAATGTTATACCTGACCGATTGATTCCGTATTCAATCGATACCAACCAAACGAGATTCACGTAATGTTCGAATGAGTGAAACGTGAGTTTTAACGAAAGTATTTATTTATTAATACTGTAGTCGTTCATAATATAAAAGTATAAAAATTTTCACAAAATGTTATAAATGTTATAAAATACAAAATAGTTTTGATTAAGAGTGAGATCAATCTAAAGCACTATCTCTTATTATTATTTATAAAAATTATCGAATTCAAGATAAGGTAAGATCATAGGCAAAACAATTGAGTTTCGGGTTTTTAAAGGCGTCAGTGATATGACGAAATGCTATGAAATGATTTGCTGACCAATAAAACAGGATTGTACTGGAATGATGATTATCTAACGATAAGGTGTTTGTGAAAACCTGAATGCAAAGTGCGCTTTGAAAAAACACAAACTTTGCAGCGCATAATTTAAATGAGAAAAGAAATGATTTATTAATTAATAGTTTTTAATAATTTATAAAAATCTTGATGTTCTGCTGGAATTACATTGAAATTTTTAATTATTGATTCTTGTTTTGTTTTATTTATACCTATAGGTTGAATTTGTTTATTAAGAATTTCTAATAGAGGACAATTATTTTTAATGCAGTATAATAAATGTAATTTAGATTTTCGGTTCAAAATATTAAAAACTCTTGGTAATTTTCTAAATAATTAAACTTTGCAAACATATTGCAAACAAAATTATTTAACCTTAACGAAATTTACAAGATTTTATGTTTGAAATATAAAAGTGTTTTTTGCTTTTAGTGTTATCTAATAACATGTAAACATGTTAATTTGACTTCTTTAACAATTAAATTAGATCTTGAAGATTTAATCAAATCACACAAATGATCAAAATTATAATATTATTTCCAGATTTAAGTTTAAAAGATATATTTGCGTGAACACTGTCTGTTGCTTGAAATGTATGACCTTTTTCATAAAAATCCAAAACAATAGAATCCTATTTAATGTTGTAATCATTAATAAAAAATAAAATAATTTAAAATTAAATCCTGCACATGTTTTGAGCTGTACAATTGTCAGATTTAACAAAGGTTTTCAATATTGTGGCACAATTGTGATTTTAAAAATTGCAAAAAAGTTCATCATAGAATTTGCTTTTTATCGATTTCAGCGTCTTGTGAAACAAAACATATACATTTACCATTTGTTCCAAATTTAGCAAAAGGTTCAGCTTTTAATTTTGGAAATTGTAATGTCTTCTGTAAATACATTGACACTACTAATAATTTAGAATTTTCTAATAGTAAATTAGAATCTCTGATAGATTTTTTTCTTGAAAGTTTTGCATTATTATTATGTTCGTCATATGAATTGCATAATTTACAAATAGGTGAAGTTTTGTCGAAATAAAGGTTTGAAATATATAAATTGTATTCCACGCAGACACAGCATTTATCGTTTTTATTTGTTTTAAAAGATATATTTTAACTTTTAATTATTTTGTAAAAATAGTCATAATTGCACGATTTGGTGTTGTCATTAACTGATGAAAGAGCGATAGTTTTTTTAATGAGTATTTTGGTTCGAAAAAATTTAATTTAGAAAATTGTTCATATAAAGATTTTGAGTAATCATTTTCAATATACAAACGATTTTGTGTATTTTCATAATAATTATGAGACTTTGGAGGACTGAAACTATTAATAAATGTTATAATTTTGTTTTTAAATTCAATTGAATGTTTTTTTCTATTGTTGTTGTTTTCAGTTTTAAAGTTTAATAAATTTGAATTTTCACATACACTTTCAAAATTAATGTTTTTAGTTTTCACAAACTTGTAAACATTTCAAATAAAATTAGTATTTATGAAACAAAATATAGATATGAATGTTTTGCAGCACACTTTTATATTATTTAAAAGTAATCAATTTTAACTTTTGAATCTAAATTCTTAACTTTTGTATTTTGCAAAATAAATAAACTTTTGTCATGACTTAATTTCCAAAATATGTTGTTTATAATATTTTGTTCACTTTATGTTATATTTTTATTACAATTTAATTTACAAATTTCACTTTTGCTTATAACAATAACATTGTGTTCACTAAACTTAAGCCTACGCTTCAAACTCATAATTCAAAAAATTTTAAAATAGTTTTAAAACAATTTAATTCAATTAAAATAAAATATGCACTATTTTTGTTTTATTTACATTTACGCGCACAAAACACTGTTAATTCAATTTTATACGAATATGTTTAGTATAGTTGTAAAAACAGGTTTTCACACAGAAATATGAATCCCTAACACCTTATCGTTAAAGGAGTGCAGTGTCGATAATTCTCGATCCAATAAAGCGCTCAGTTATATAAATAATATGTCTTTAACATTAAATAATATTTTATTTTACTACAATTCACAAAAATAAGACATAAAGTATTTTACTTTTGAATTAGACTTTAAAGTTGTTAAAATTTTCAGGCCCGAGCCCCACTGAAGACCGACAGTTTGAAGATAGGCTCGGTCCTAGCCAGAATTTTTCAAAAATGCAAAATCCCAGCCCGATAAGGCCGATCAAATAAAAAATTAATAATTAGATATAATTTTATTTAATATCATCATAATTTGATCTTAAAACAATAATTTATACATTGTATTTGGTTTTAATAGAGTTCTTTTATCCTTTAATGTCAAATTAACTTAAGTAAAGTTTTGGTCAGATTAGATATCTTTAAATCAAAAATAAATTAGGTAAAACTTACATATGTTTTAGTGAAAAGTTAAAGCCCGACTTTTTTATTTTTAAGCCTGAACCCGGCCCGGCTCGCAACATTATGTCGGGGTTCAGCTTAAAAGCTGGAATTGTTGGGTTTTATACGAGTCAAAGTGAAGTAAAGTGTTAAAACTAAAAAAATCAAGTCTTATTTATACAAATAAATTATGAAAATGAAATTTTTTAAATAGAGCACTTAATCGAAAGAAATTTTAAAATAACCTATTTTTTACCTTTAACTAAGATATAATTTAAACTTTTAAAAATTTTTTCCATTGTTTTTGATGCATATAATCGTGCATATAATAGAGTTTTTAAGTGCATAAATGCATGCATATTTCTTTGGTTTTTTCGTGCATATTATCCGGATGCTGATAATGATATATGGCTTATTTATACAGAATATATTAACTTATAAAACTTAATTAATCATTTATCTAAAATTAAAATGTTTTAACCATTTTACATAAGCCTAATATGTATTAAGCTAACAAAAACAAAAACTATAACAAGATTTGTTTGAACAGTGAACTCAATCTAAAGCTTTGCGATTTCAATTCGATCAAACAACGGGTGTGCAAAGGATCGGTTAAATGGTATATCAAATAATATTATAAACAAACACTCTTGTGTTCAATAATTCTTTATTAGATAAATTTAGCGAATGTGCAATTAAAATTATTATGGTTTAATATAAAAATTGGTTGTTGTATTTCTAAGTGTCTCATACAAAATAAAAAAAACGTTAAGTCTATTTAACTTGATTAGTGGATAATTGTGGACAAATATCAACTCTGGAATTCCTGAAACTAAACCTTAGTTATAAAATACTGTTAAAGGTTAGAGTTATAAATATTAACTCTCATGTAAACATCAATTATGCATTAAATTAATTAAAACGCTATTAAAATATTAATCTAAATTTTCTGCAATAATGCATTTTGAAATCAAACTTCAGTTTAATCGTGTTTATGTTCAAATTTGTTACTCATTTCATGGAAATAATTAAAATTGAGTAAATGATGTAAAGGGGTGAATATTTTAACATAAGATACGACTTTAAGTAAAAGAAGATTAATAAAATTTCCACTTATTTCTGCTCAATTTAATCAATGAAACTTTAGAGTGTGAATCATACAAATACACCTCTACTATGATGTATTATTTTCAAAAAAAAACAATCAAATATAAATAAACAAATGATAAATTTTATTGTTTAATAATGTGATTAAGCATTACTGTTAACGTGCAATGATTTAACGTAAGAATAATTAATTTCCTATAATAACTTTGATGAATTCAATTAAAACAATGCATTAATATTCTTACTAATCACCAATAAAAGTTCATTTACTTAAAACAATGTCTACAGCAATGTACTGTATATATCAATATCTATTTATTTAGAAGTTCAGTAAATAAATGATGATAAGTAAATGTTTAAGCGTTACATTAAATGAAAGCTGTGTTTGAATAACTATTCATATTTAGCATTTCGATAATAGACATTAAACGAAATAGTCTGCGAACGCCTACACTGCGCAATATTCCGTTTATGCATAAAATAAGTTAGTTTACTCCAGTGACCTTTATTCCTGACGGCAGCATA
Organism: Phthiracarus crinitus; assembly: GCA_034698025.1. Lineage (NCBI taxonomy): Eukaryota > Metazoa > Arthropoda > Arachnida > Sarcoptiformes > Phthiracaridae > Phthiracarus > Phthiracarus crinitus. The sequence continues at coordinate 5,340 of JAQGAW010004041.1, read as the reverse complement.
AATTAAGCATCAAAATAGTCACTATTCATCATCGCATTCATAAAGCTCTTAACCTGTTTAATTTTGCTAATAATGCGTATTATGTACGGACATGAGGACGTGATAAATCTAAATGCGAGAATTTATCACCAATAAAGTGGTCTAAAAATATTGGAATTGCTTTATTTATTAATAAACATACTAAAGTCAAACTGATATCTCTGTTATCAGAAAAAATAAAATGAGGATGTTTTTCGTGAAACTTTTCCATTCAAAAAAATTATTCAGAATAAGACTTAAATTTCAGGGAAATATTAGTTTCTAGTGAATGAAACATTACTAAAATATGAACAGAATGCAACAAATTCGAGTGCAATAATGGTTGTTGTTATCGTAATTAGCGAATTCATGTTTGTAAGTTGTAAAGTGCCATAAAATTATTATTTGTAACGTTTAACCTAATAAATATGTAATTACAGTGTACATAAGTATTAACCTTATTTCTGGCGTAAGCCCAAAGCTCGACCGTATGTAATGAGTATGTTTCCATTTGTGATGAATCACTATATCGTTCACACTTTTGCAATATTTCCAAAGCGCTTAAGAAAACCCAACACGCAATGCCTCCCGACATCATTGTTATCTATCGTTAGAAAAACCTAAACAAATAAATATAAAACATATCGAAAACTTCGACAATTACCTCCATTATGTTTAATTCATTTACACAATTTTGCAGAAAAGGTAATGATCTCGAAGCCAATTCCCACGGCTTATTCAGCAAAAATAATAATTCGCACTGTCGAGAGAATAAGTAATTTCTCAGATCTAAAAGCGTACCGTTTCCAGTCTTAAACAACTCTCTCAACGATTTGGACACATTAGCGGTCAAACACAGTCCATGCCAAGTATCGCAGTGTTCGCTTAACTGTTGCAACCAATCAGGCATATCTCCGACATTAGAGTTAATCACAAATTGACTAAAAAGAGCGTCCAATTCGTCGTATTGAACAAGTGCTTCGTCGTAAAGACTTAGCATTTCGAACGCGAACGCCAACTCTTCTTGTAAGAAAAAGAAATCGAAAAAATTCCATTTCGGAGAATTTCGATTTTCTCGTTGAGTTCTGATATAATCTTCGTATTTAATCAATTGCTTTGAATACGATTGCAAAAGCAATGATCGAAGTCTTATAAGAAATATTTGATACGATTCGATCGCTTTCGAGTCATTTCGTTGTTGATCTAATAAAGTGATACAACGCTCAATATTATTCTTAAGCGGTGGCAAATCATTTTTGATTTTATCTAAAACCGATGAACGCGATAATAGCTTTGTTTTATTAATGCCTTTACGAGTATCACTATTGTCGATATGCACTATAAACCAATCATTAATGCCGTTATCCTTAAGCTTAGAGATCCACGCGTTTATTTCATCTCTGGTTGTATTTTTATACACATCTAAATCGCAACAATCGGTCCAATATGTGTATAACAATGGTTTATTAAATAATTGCAATTCGTTGTCGTTAAACAGTAAATGGTTATCATTTAACGGTACAAATTGTGCCTCTAAGTAGACTATCTTTGATGATCGACCATAAGATCTGAGGAAAATTTGAAACATTTATTAAAATCTCAACAAATTGGTAGTATTGTGCGCAATGCTGATAGTTTTGTTACCGATATTTATATGTTTTGAAACAAAACAAATTAATTTGGAAAATATTTTTGACAACAAAAGCTCACGAATGGTCACACAGACAGAACGCTTAACACGTCAAATATAAATGACGATTTTTAAGCGCAATTTGAGTGGCGATGTGTTGTCTGGACACGTGTGCGTCAAGTTTTGTTTGCAACAATGGTTCAAATTTCAATTGTATACTAACTTATTATTGTGCGTTAAATCCAATTTTTATTTATTTAAAGTAAATTACTCTTATATATATATAATGTGATTCTCTGATGAGCTAAATATGTACGAACTGTCATCGTATTTCATTTTGAATAATTATTGTGATATATCTTCGATATTATAGTTTAAATTTCTAACAAAATTTTGGTGATTTTAGATATGATTTGATTGTTTTTAATAAATATGGATTAGCTTTTATGTGAAACACCCATAACATCATAACATCACAGATATATCTATGTTTAATGCTTACCGCTGCCATTCCACTCCCTCTTCGGGCAAATCTCGTGTTATGTTTGACGATAACTGCGAACTTAACAACCAATCGTTTCCGCTAACTATCAATAATTGCCATGAATTTAATTAAATATATATCAATACATAGTACATAATAATTAATACCAGTAATCAATGGTTTGTCATACGATGTCATTTCAAATGTATACTATAATATCACTAATTTATAGATTAATAGATACGCTTATATAGTTGTATCAAACTTAATCATCAATATATCGCTATATCGCGATTCGTGTCCACAAAAAATAAACAAATACTAGTAATACCCGTTACGATACGAACACATCTATAGAAAACTTTAGGCACAATTCGCATATAAATACAGCTGATATATGACTAAGGCCAACCAAATTCGGGGTAAAAATCATTCAAATTCGGGAGGGATTCGGGGCGTAAAAAATGGCATTTTAGGGGCAAATTCGGGCTACTTATAATTATAAAACTGTAAGAAAATATAACAAAGATTTTTCAAAATATTTTTTTGTGAGTTTAAAAATTTTTTTTTTAGTAAAGTTTAAAAAGTTCAATCAAAAACTCGAAATTTTTAAACGATATATTTTAAAATATTTACTAAAAAATATTGGGGGTAACAAAAACACTTTGGATTTAATAGATAAATTTTCTCAATTTTGAAAATATTTCTGTAATATGAACAAAAAACATAGGTATTTTTTAAAGAAATCAATAATTCGGGGTAAATCGGGGTAATTAGGGCTAACAGTGCAAATTCGGGGAATTCGGGCAAATAATGCTAATTCGGGGGATTCGGGCAAAATAAATAGGGTTTAAAGTACTTGGTTTATCATATAAAATGTTTATATAAGCGTCCCCGAAGGTTTATATGAACTATCGCGATTCGGGCGAACCCGAATTTGGTTGGCCTTATATATGACATATAATTTAGCAGTGTGTACTGTTACAGTAGAGACCGAAATAAGTAGAGACAGGAAAGTGTACACAATGTGCCTAAACTACCAAATTCACAACTATTATGAATTGCCCACATTTTAATCGAAAATATAAGTAATGTAAATATTATAAATTGTAAGAAAATTGTATTAAAAAGCATTATAATTGTATTTTTACTAAAACTGAATTAAAAATGATTTCTTCAGTGTTTCATCTGTTATTAAATGACAGATAACAGAACTTAACTCACGAGTCAACAAAACAATATAAAAATTTAATTCATATTTAAACATTTGAAACTTTAAATGTCTCCAATATTGTCACAGTTTTTGAATAAATTGTGTTTCAATTTGTGTCTACAAATGTTAAAAAATTTTGTTCCTATTTTCATGTATTTATTTATATGCTGTGTGAAGACAGAACGGTATATACCGTATTCCCGGATTTACTACCCACGGGTTAAAGTTGCGGTAAAATTAACTCTTTCTGTTGATTTGAAATAAAACTGATTTCAATTAGACTTACATAATACCCCAATAGGAGATAAATTAAGTTTAGAAAATAGAATTAAATGGAGAAAATTATAAGTTTACAGTAACTATATAACCCCATTCTTAATTTTCATGAATGCTGGTTATTATGGGGGATAAACTGAGTTTATAACCTACCCCTCACCTCAACTTAGATTATACCACGTATGTTTGGGAATAAGGTAAATACACTGAACAATTGTACAATATATCGTAGGAAATTGTCTTATTGATTGCGCTTTACTTCTTTACCTAAATTTATTCCTTTATCGATAGCAAATGACAAAAAGTGATCTGTATTTATTTTTATTATATCTATTAATTAAAAAAAAATTATTGCCGCGAAAAACCTATTTTTAAGACTTTTTAATTAAAGGTATTATAAGTATATAGTTTTTTGCTTCTTTAATGTTCCACCAGCGACCCAATCGGTGTTCCCGACCGATACCAGCGATTAAATATTCCCCATTATTGCTAAATTCAAGACAATTCACGAAACCGGTCTAACAAATAACATTATTAGATATTGGATTATATATTTCGATATTCTATTATTAACTTATAAAAAATACTGACCACAGGAATGCTAAAAAGTGGTTCTAATTTCTTAAAATCTTCAGTATATTTCCATAATTTAATCGTACCATCTTTCGATCCTGCTTTTTAAATAATAATAAATGGATTAATTTTATCCCTAAATATCGATGCAAATCAAAACAAAAAAAGCTCACGAAATTTGTTTTAAAATAATTTTGCTTTTCATTTTATTATATATTTTAAATATATATATAAGTTAATAAAGTTAATAAGTTAATACTCATCAATAAGTTAATAAAGAATAATTTTAATTTTATTCTTATTAACATATTACAAAGTTAGTAACAAAATAACATTAACATTCATACCTGAAGCAATTAAATCAGTATTCTTGATGACAGCTAATGCTGTTATCCAATTTGGTGCCGAATTATCCATTCCATGACAATGTTTATAAGACACTAATGGTTTCTTTTTAAGTACAGCCCATAAAGATAATGTACTACAAAATTAATAATTTATACATTAGATTTAATTAAGTATAAATTTATAAGTCTAATTATAATTTATTTGATGTATACCACTATTCTATGGTAATACGCTTTTACAACAAATTGTAGATAAAATAAATATTCAAAAATAGGAACAATTTAATTTGTACATGATTTTACAAAAGTTCAAAAATTGAAATGAAAACCAACTAAAAATAAGAAAGAGAATGAACATTCATAATGAGCTCACTTTGTATCATAAGAGTTAATTCAATAGTATAGTCAAAATTTTGTGCATTAATAAATATTTTTTGGTTTTTTAAATATTAATTACATTGTGGATAAACTATATTTTATTTTAATTTTGTAAGTATTTAATATTATTACTAGGGCTTTAATCCTGAAACTACATATTAATGCAATATTCAGGTAATTAATGTCAAATGATATAAATTATTTTAAAAAGGTTTTTATTGTCCCGATTTTCCAGAATTTTACGATAAATTAAATATTCCCAATTTATATCCGAAATTAACAAAAATTGAAAATCTATAATTATCATTTAACCAAATAGTCTAAAGCAAATATAATTTAAATTTATTAAGTTTTAATTTTTGCTTACTGGACAGTATATCGAAATTCCGTTTGAATAGTGGATAATATTTCGTGATAGCAC
>JAQGAW010004040.1:0-11476 GCA_034698025.1 Phthiracarus crinitus | reverse complement strand
GAACAACTGTTTTCCACCGATGATAAAGTTGATGCGATGAAACTATTTGGTGGTATTGTTCTCCAAAGAATCTCTTCATGTCTTGAAGTATTGGATCGCTTTCTTCAAATACCATATCCAGTATTGTCCTCATATGTTAAGGCTGATACGCAAGACGAAAACAATAAATCAGATGACGAAGTTTTAGGACAATTATGCAATTATTTAGGACTCGACACGCGTCCAAATGACGCCACACTCGGCGATGTCGGTCTCGACTCTATGATGGCAGTGGAAATTCAGCAAAGATTAGAACGCGATTACGAGTTTAATCTGGCGCTCGCAGACATCAAAAAGATTACTGTCGGAGAAATGAAAGAGTTTCGAAGTGGTAATAAGGATGGATTAAAGCAGTACTCGGATGACGTTAAAAAAGTTAGGGCAAACTTATCACAAGTTAGATTTGATGTGCCGACTGAACTGACAACACAGCTTAACAAAATTAAAACAGGTTTCACACAGTTTTTTAGTATTTAAAGTCAGTTACCGCATAGTAACTACTATTTTCTATTAATTTATTTTAAAATTGCATATAAAAATATTCAACTGCTGCAATATAAACGAAATAAACTGTATATAATGTAATTATAGACTCTGAATGATAGTAATTAAGAGTGATGGGCAGCGCTCGACATATCACTCGCTCGAGCGTTGGACTTTAACCGAGCGAATTTAATTAAAATATCAAATATAAGTAAAATATTATAAATTAAAAAATTAAATTTTTATAATAGAAATTTTTAACGTGAAAAATAATTATATTTAAATTTTTTTATTAAATTTAAAACTAAAATAATTTTTCTAATTACCAGATTTCTTAATAAAATTCATGAAAAACTATATAAAAATTTTAAATAGAGTTAACCTGATAATTCGGGTTAAGCTTAAAATTAACCGAGTTAAGAAACTCTTTAACTTTAACTCGACCTATATTTCCTAACTTTTAACCTTAACTTTAACCGGTCAAGTCAAAAGTTAACCGGTTAATATGTGCATCTCTAGTTAAAACTTAAGATTTTATTGACCCGTTTTTAATATGTTCTAAGATTATTCTCAAAAATAATTTTTTAATTTAATTACTTAATTATTTGATACCAATTCGTAGATTAATATATATTCTATGTCTACATGATTTTAAATGCCGTTTAAATAATATTAAGTTATACGTTATTACAGGTAAACCAATATTTTTCTTGCCACCAATCAATGGTATATTTGACACATTAAAATCGTTGGCAATCGAAATAAAACGACCAGTGTTTGCCTTAAATTATACTAAAACGATGCATGACCTGAAAAATATTAAGAAAGTGGCGCAATACTATCGCGAACAGTTAAAACAACTGATGCCCGATGGAAACTACGATATAGTCGGTCACTCGTTTGGCGCTATCGTTGGCATTGAAATGTGTCGAAAACAAGTGCCAATAAGCACACTCATTGTTTTAGATCCGTCACAGATTGGAATCAAAGATGAATGGAGTACAGACGAAAGATTCGAGATTCTGTTCGATAATTTAACCCATTATATACCTGAACGAATTTTAATGAGAATCAAGAAAGAAGTGATGGATATTAAGGGCGAACAGAATCGTATCAATAAATTGGTGGAACTGATTAAACACTATGGCGGCAAAGATTTACAGGGAAAAGATGTGGACGATATCATTCGTTTGTCGTTCGATAGGGCGGACATGATTATCAAGTATCGAAAGAAAAATGTGGCTAAAATGCAATCATTAAAGCAGTCAACTATTCTGAAGAGACTGAGAAAAATACAGACTGATGTCACTATCATTAAACTGTTGAGGAAAGAAGAAGAACTACAAGAAATGCAGGAAAAGATTTTAATTGATTGCGGAATCAAAAGAGATGTACGCGTTTATAATTACTTGTTAATATAAGCTTAGATTTTAACTTTATTTCTGAATATCTTAGGACATTGAAGGACGTTTCGATGTGTACACAGTTATTGGAACCGAAAATGAATTTTTGACAAAACAGTTGCCACGCGTTTCTGAACTCGTTAACAAAAAATTTTAAATTTTTTCATTATTATATATTATTTTAATATTTTGTTTTCACGTTATTTTTAATTTGCATGTAATACTCATTTTATGTTAACAAAAAAGAATAAAATTTACAAAAAATTCCGAAATGAATTGTCGTTTTTGTTTTTCAGTTATTTCTCGTGTAAATATAGATACTAAGAAAATGAAAAATCTGAAAAATATTTTATGTGAGCATTTATTTTAAATTAAATGTCTGAAAATTATTTGGATTAATTTATTGATTAAAGGATTTATAAATAAACATACGAATAACATATACCGGTACTTGTAATAATAGATCACTTTCAGCAAAAATATACGGGACTATGATATTAAAATGAATAACAAATTAAAATAACGCTTAGAATAATGAAAATTAAAACAAACAATATTCTATTAAAGTTTGTCATGAAACAAATTATAGTTTTACTTATTTCAGTTCATCTGAAAATTGATAGCAATTATATATTTGCGAATGAAATAAATGGCATAAAAAATGATTCATTCTATGCTAATCAATTAAAATTAAGATCAAAACAATTATTTTATTATGCTCTTAAAAAACGGTCAAATAATAGTTTCGCAAATTTCCATCAAACCATTAATCTACCGGTAAATAATTTTCAGGATAATTTATTGTATGACAAAAATTTATTTGAAGGCGATATTTTATTAGAGAATCAAATAATGGTACGTATTATTCTTTTTCTTAATACGGGAATCTCTCCGAGAATCTTAATCCGAATTTTTTGAAACCATATTTGAAAGATAACACTATAAAATACATGTTTTCGAAAAAAATTGGCTGAGGGGTAAAAGCAGGTTTTTGGTGACCCTTCTAAGTTTCAATTGCATATTGAGGGCATAAATTTTAATAAAATGTACTAAACATTGAAGAACCACCAAAACCCTCCTTTTACCCATCAGCTAAATTTTTTTCGGAAACATGTATTTTAGAAAAGGCATCTTTCAATAAAAGTGGTTTCAAAAAAATTAGGCTTAAGACACTCGGAAATGCTTTTCCTTGTACTTAACTATTTTGCAAACTCTTTCTCATAACCTTATAATTTTTGTTAATTGTAATTAATATAATGATCTAAGGCGTCAAAAAATGCAATTCGAGGTAATTCATACAAATGGAGAAATGGCAAAATACCATATAAAATATCAAACGAATATACACAAGAAAACAGGGCTATAATTGAAAATGCGATCAATGATATTCAGAATCGCACGTGTATTAGATTTATTACAAAAAGATGGTTTGATTTTAGCCATTTATATATTTATCGGGGAATGAAATGCGGATCACATGTGGGAAAAATTGGAGGTAAACAGTTTGTGTCACTCGGAACTGAATGCATTAAGTTTGGTAAGTATGCTAATACTATATTTAAAATTCAAAATTATACATTAATTGTCAAAAAATATAACTTAAACAATAATAATTACTCAATCATTAACACCAATAATGCAATTGAATTAATGCTTAAATAAGTTTTTAAAAAATTAAAAATTTAGGTATTATTCTGCACGAATTAATGCATTCAATAGGGTTTTGGCACGAACAGAGCAGACCTGATAGAGACAGTTACATTCGTATTAATTGGCAGAACATTGAAAAAGGGTTGGAACGAAATTTTATGAAACTTCAGTTAAATGAAGCGCAAACATTAGGTATGTCTACTATTAATTATTCCATGAAATGTTGACTCTATAGTAAACGGGTAACCGAAATGTCGGCTTGTGGTCAGTTAAGGTTCAAACATGTCGGTCCAAATCTGGAGCTTAAATGTCGGCTCCGGTTCCAGTTAAAAATTTTATCGATTTACAACCAGTCAAATTGAAGTAAAATGTCAAAACTAGAGAAATCAAATTTGGTATATCAAAAAAACTTAAAGAAAATATCATTACTTTTTGCTGAATACATGTTTACTTTGAAGCAAAGCAAATAAAATAAAAAATTTTATAATAACTTTAATATCTAACAATGATAATCTATAAATTAGAACTTTTTAATATTTTATAATTATTTTGAAGATAATTGTACATATAATTGTGAATATAATAGAATTTTATTGTGTATAAATGCACGCATATTTCATCGTCCATATTATAAATACTGGATATAATGTATTAATAATAAGGATAATGCAGATTAAATAACGGCTAATATTTAGCGTTAATGAGCCCAAAGGTTTATAAAGGGTCAAAACCGCAGGCTGTTTGATATAAAACTGATTTAAGAATTGGGTTTAATCCAAATCCGCGGCAAATAAATTTTAATTATTATTAATAATATACAAAAAAATATTTTGTTATCAAATAGAAACGGTGAGCTATGATGTGCTTTTAAACTGATTCATAAATTATAAAATTTAACAAAAATTAATAGATAAATATGCATATAAAACACCATAAAATAATCGCTAAAAAACCCATAACACAAGCAAATACTCGTTTATCTTTCACAGACTGAATAGAATAATTTATGTCGAGTTTATTTTAGATGAAGAATATGATTATGGATCAATTATGCATTACGGAACGCATGCATTCGCTAACGGTTTCGGTCCAAGTTTTACTCCTTTAAAAGAAGTCGGAAATGGTGTAGAGATTGGACAGAGACGTGCACTGAGCGACACTGATATTAGGAAAATAAACAAATTATATGAATGCGAAGAGAGTTTAAACAAACTGAATGAAACATCAATTTCAAATTTAATCGAAATAATTAATAATTTAATTGAATTGAAATCACCTATAATTCGTTACACTTAATTATTAATGAAATTCTAACCAGTGATTACATACGGGTATGCATCTCTATTAACTGTTAGAACTGATCAAATTTGAGTTCGCAATCAATAAAACAAGGCTTTCATTCATTACAGACCTAAAAGCATCATAAAAGCTATGCTTGACGTATTGTCTATGTAGTTTCTATGAGGATTTTCTAGTATTAATAATGCTTTTGTCATCCATTGTTCTCTAATAAATGCAAGCTTTGGACTAAAACTGTATTATTCATATTCTTTTAAATTAAAATTTTTAGGCCCGAGCCCGACAAAGGCCCGATAGATTGAAATCCAACCCAAACCCAATAAATTCTTAAAAATCAAAGCCCGGCTTGATTCGGCCCGACAAATCACAATGTGCTCCGTTAATTATAAAACTTTTTCGCCTTGGATTTCAGTTATTTTCATAATTAAATGATAAATATTTTACCTTTTTAAGTTTTATGTGTATTACTATTTTTCTTATAAAAATTGCATAACATTGCTAAGAAAAATTTAATTCCTATTTAACTCAAGGCCCGGCCCGACAGTTTTTGTTTTAAGCCCGAACCCGGGAAATTTGTCGGGGCCCGTTTCGGAGTCTAATGCTCATCACGTATGCTTGGCGTAAATCAAAACTTAATTATCGTACAAATAATGGTACAAATTCAGTTTAAAATTCATTTTTTGTTTGTAAGCTTTTTATCGTTGATTTAGGGTCTGAAGACTGAGTCAGAATTAAAGGCATCGAGTGTTTCAGCGGTATTTCAGCGATAATTTATTTTATGGTAAAAAGTTCGAAATAGTTTTCTGGGCTCATTGTTTGACTAACGATAAGCTAATTTTTTTCAAATGTTACAATCATTACTCACTATTCTTGTAACATTAATTTTTTTAATCATATACCATATATGATTATGATCATAAATTATATCATAAATAGTAGAACTACGTTGTCAATTATAGACTATTAATTAATTATTTTTTTAGAATTTAAAATAATATTAGACTAAACATAAGAATATATTCTAAAATAACCAGGTTATCACAAACTCTGTTAAAAAATAAATAAGTTCGAGTGTTATTTGACGGAAAATATACGCATTTAATATGAATACTTATTTCGCAGCTTTAGAAAGAGTTGTGAATATTTAAACTCATATTTAAGGAAATTTATTTTAAATTCTAAATTTTCAAAAAAATAATTAATTTCTATCAAACAATCAACACAACAGTCAATAGTAATAACTCACGGATCAAGAAATTATGTAACACATTATTCAAATACTCCCACTTATCAGTTAACTTACAACATTATTATAAAAAATGTAATATATTATTGGTGTGTTTCAAATAATCTATTTTATTTTCTCATATAAATCGTTTATAAAGCTCATTAAATTCTAGACGTAGTATTATTTAAAATTATAATATGATTAAAATTGCATTAAAATAACATTAATAGTATTTTTCGTATATAAAATATGTACATCACATAGAAAACAAGTGTTCAATTAAGGTTTTTAATGAATATTTTTAAAACATTGAAATTTCCAAAAATTTATTATTCTCATCAGTCGAGTATTGCAAATCAAATCAACTAATAAATCATATGCATCTTCATTCTCGATTTAATTTATAATTAAATTAATTTGATTGCATATAATTTATTTAAATCGAATTAAATTCAATTGTAATAAAGTTATATCGTTAGATAGACGGATGACTTAAATTACACAATTAAGTGAAACTCATAATTAAATTCATCGTAAATGAAACATTATGTAAAATTTGACACAATAAAAAAAATCAAATGCAAAGATTTTTTCAAATCAGTTAAAGGCAATCGTAACAGAATAATATTAATAATAATATGTGAAAGTGTTTGTCAGACAGGAAAAATTGATTAGGATTTTGTATGAATAAGATAAATACAAAATTACGCTTTGGAAAGAAATGTTTGCGTTTCATCGCTTAATAGCATAATTTATATAACTTTAAAAATAAGCTTCGATATAAAAAACTCAGCTATAATTATACATACATAGATAAAAATTTTAAATAAAAAGGTTTTATAATATTTATTTTCCTGATATAGATGTATCAGTTAAATAATCAAAAACGAAAATAATCTTTCCCTTTCTAAACATAAATCGCTTTCGCTTTAAATTTAATTTTAATCTCAAAATAATCCATAATATATTTTAAGGAAGCAGTAAATCCTGTTTTGTTAGCCACAGACGAGTCCCATAGCGCGCAAGAATGAAAGGCTTGTCGTTGACTTAAATAAATAAAAATGTGATACACATTATGAAAATGCGTGATGAACTCATAAAAATACGATTAAAATCAAAACGTATGAATGCATTTCTAATTAACTTGAAATTATTAAAATGGTTATATCAACAGTTAGTTTCCTTTCGTATGATAATTATTTTATTTTTGTTGATTATCTTAGTTTAATAATAATACAAAATAAATAATTAATCGTTTTTCTATCTCAAAGAAAAACAGTCTATAAAAATAAAACCAATGATAAAGAATTTATATATTTAAATGGTTTATTAACTTTAAAAGTAATATTGGTGTCTATTTTAGTTATCACCAGTAAAGTCCTGACCCAAAATCTTAGTTAATCTATAACTTTTAACTTTCTTCGCAAGAAACTAAACAGTGTTAGTCAGTATATTATGTCATTAAACCATAAGTAAAAACTGGAATAAATTAATTTTCTGCAAACAACTGCGCAATTTTTTTACGACTATGTCTTTTTGAGCGATAGATTTATTTCGAATAATTAATCACATGAAAAACCTCCATAGAATATAGAAAAAAGAGTGTGATATCGTAATTGTTTTCGATAAACATCTAAAATCCTTAACTTTATTACGAAATAAGACTCAAAATAATGATCAAGCAATAAACTGTCTGATAATTTATAGAGAAGTAAAAACACTGTACAGTAAATAATATTGATTTAGAAATGTGTTAAATAGTAATAAAAAGATTGCATTAATTTTAGAGACCATTTAATATTTTTTTGCATCAAAAGAGGCTAAAAACATTTAAAAATATCGTTAGCGTGAGTATATAAGATTACATAAAATTAACTGCGACAAAATAATGATTTTATGATATCAGATAAAAATCAAATAATAAAAATTTATTTTGAGAATATTGTGGGTTTAGTTATATAATCACTTTTTCGAGATAATGGTAAAACTATAGCTTATCTATGATCAAAATTTATAAATCGTTTATTGAAAACTACAGTATATTTATTTTAAATTTACTCCAAATTGATAAGTTGACAAAAGAACTAAAGTTAGTGTTCGAAAGGGAGAGTAATCAAGAAACAAGAGATAAATCTGTCAATCAATTCTTACTTTAACCTAAAATTTTTTTAAAATGACAATTTTAATTTAAATCACTTTTAAGAAAAATTATAAGCTCTTTCTCCCTAAAGATAAACAATTTTTTATCTTAAAATAAAATGGAAAAAAGATCAATAAATATCGAAGAACTGCAAAACTTTTTAGAAAATTAAAAAATTCATGTGGTAATGGATACGATTAAATTGTTCTCCGCTTTCAAATGTTCTTTCATACTCGTAATGAACCATAAAAATTATGTATAACCGCCATAGAAACTAATTTATATTTATATATAAAAAATTAATTTTTATCGCTAAAAGCGAGACGAGTTATATATATACTGTATATAAAAAAAATTATGAAACCAAAATCTTATCTCTATATTATTCTCCCACAAACGTTTTTTAAAACTAAAAGAATGACAAATAATATATAACCGCTAACACGATGACATAGAGTTTTGCCCCAAATGATACTGAAAGGAACTTTTTTTGATTAAAAAAACAAGACACTAATTCATTATATGGAACGAACAGTAGAAGCGGTTAGAAAATGTGAAAGCAGTTCACGCAGGATTTAAAATACATATATAATATGATCCAAATTTCACTCAAAATTCATCTCTAGTTTGAGGCGACTTTGGCCCCAATTGGGCGAAAAAAGTTACTTTTACTACTGGTTTGTTTGCAAAACATCGCAACGTTATGGCCATTTGTCATCCTTTTTTGTAAACTGTCAGAAGTTATAGCTTCGGGCAGAATAACGGTCGGTATAAAAGAAGTCTATCACTGATAGTATGTTAACACTTTCTTCTTTCTCTTTTCAAAGTTTTGTTTTTTGCTAAAAAAACTATTAGTTGTGTTTTTCTCTTCTTTTTTAAAAAATATAATAAAATGATAAAAGTAAGTGTTAGCGTTCAGTTCAAGTTTAATATCGTTGAAAAATAAAAAGATTTTCTTGCTATTAATTAATAATTAATCTTTAAAAAAACGAATTTTAGGCAATAATATTATCAGTTTTTGTTACTTATTGCCATTGCGGTAATTTGCGCGGCGGATATGGTGGCAGTTACGGCGGAGGGTTATCGTCTGGAGGAGGTTATGGTGGCTCAGGTCTTGGCGTTCTTGGCGGTGGCATTAGTGGCGGAGGATATCGATCTCTCGGTGGTGGACTAAGTGGAGGATATGGTGGATTAGGCGGAATTGGTTTATTAGGCGGAGGTGGCGGTGGATTTAGCAGTGGCGGAGTGGTCAGCAGTGGTCCAATTTCGGCCGCCGTTCAGACAAGGCATACCTTACAAGTGGTACCCGTTAATCTGCCACAACAGCCAATTACGCCACAGATAATCGAAGTGGATTCCGGAGATCTCCCGATTGTGCTCAGTTTCAATTCGAGATCGAGCAGAATCCAAGTGCAACAGAACCATATCGGTTCGGGTCCCGGAGAAGTGCAGCAGACATCGTCTGAAGACGAACCACAGAGACTCATTCATGAAGTGGTCAAACCAGTCATTCAAGAAGTTAGAGAAATCATTACACCATTCAGACGTGTGGTGCAAGAAATACGTCCAGTGGTAGAAGAAGTACAAACTATTGTAGCGCGAGGCGAACCAAGAAATGTTGCAGTCGGTGGTGGTGTTCTCTCTGGAGGAGGTTTTGGCGGCGGATCTCTGGGCAGTGGATCTCTCGGTGGCGGATCACTTGGTGGTGGTCTTGGAGGTCTTACACTTGTGGGCAGTGGTCTCGGCAGTGGAGTTGGAAGTGGTTTTGGCAGTGGTTTAGGCGGTGGTCTTAGCAGTGGTTTCGGAGGTAACGGACTCGGAGGTGGAATACTCATTGGCAGCTCTGGTTCAGGACTCGGAAGCGGTGGATATGGCGGCGGACTAATTGGCTCGTCTAGAGTTTCTGGTGGAAGCGGTTATGGCGGTTCAGTGGTTAAATCTGTTGGAAGCGGTAGTAGTTATGGCGGAGGTTTGAGTGGTGGCTCGAAATACAAATCCGCGTAAAATTTAATTCAAGTTTTTTACAACATTTAGAGATAATATTAATATTTTATAAGATAGTTATTAAAAAACTCATTAGAATTTCATAATAATTTCAAAAACTTCATGTTTATATTTTGCACAGTTTTTATATTATTTTTTATATGATTACTTTTTTAAAGAAAAAATAAAGATTAAATAAAAACATTAAATGATGATTTTAATGAAAAACTTAGTTTTACAAACTATTTCGTAATTAGTGCTGATTATGCACAGAAATCACAAATCAAATCAAAAACGATCCAAAATTACGAAAGTTTGAGTTAACACACGAATTGTTTGCAATTAAAAATAATAGTTTGAAATATAGATAAAACGCTTGAATTCAACAACAATAGTACTGTAATCAATCAATTCAAACAATAGTTGAATGATTTTATGGCTCAAACTATTAGGCGTTAATATCAATAAATTGCGATTAATCATCAATCAATACTCAATACAACCGAATTAATGTGAATTGTTTGCTATAATACACATTTAAGTTTTAACATTAAGATTAGAGTGTAAACATAGCAAATATATTTAGTGTCATACTTATAGACTTACCATATATTCATATTCATATTAATTGACATCCATTGTGACTCAAACAATCAGTTCACTCATTACACACAAATTATTGTTTAAATTGTTTCAAATAAATCTATTTTAATAAAACTAACATTTCGAGTAAAAATGCGTATTTTCATATACAGATACTATTCACCAAAAAGTGAATGATACGTCACAAAATATAGCATAAAATCTGTATACTATTTACTGTACAATGCGTTTTCGCGTTTGATATAATATTTGTGTTTAATGACAGTTTTAAAACTTATAAGATTGCTATGTTTTTTTTATAGATAAGTGCTTCTCATAACTTTTTATGATTTAAGTTTAACATCATCAGAGCTAACATTTTATGTAACGTTAAATACATATTTATTTTGTGCAAAAACACCTAAATTTCGTAATAAAGCAATTTTAGAGTTAAAAAATTTTAAAATAGATGAACTTTTATTTACATATTCATACATATTTTAAAGGATTGTACTAGTGTTGTTTTGATTTTCAAAAATCAAAACTAAAATCAAAAATATTGATATTATCAAAATCAAAATCATATCAAAAATAAAAATTTTAAAAAATCAAAATTAAAATAAAATTTAAATAGGAAAATATCACAAAATCAATATCAAAATCAAATCT
>JAQGAW010004039.1:0-11477 GCA_034698025.1 Phthiracarus crinitus | reverse complement strand
TATATTATTTCATTCAGACATTTGAAACTTTTGTTTTGTTCAAATTAAGTGTGTATATGCCAATGTATGCGAAATCAGTCAAAAATTTGCTGATTATGGAGAGAGTGCTCTCCGAAAGCTCCAAATAATAATAACAAAATTACTGTCTTAAAAAGTTTTAAATATAATAAAATTTGACAGTATATCATAAATATATTTATGTAAATAATAGATTCATCACTACAATACAGAAAAAATCAAATCGTTTTTATTATTAATCATAGCCGCAAATACAAACACACTTTCTCTACTTTTTTATGTTATTTCTTATTTTTTATAAAAACTTTAATTGAGGGTCGAGGTTCAGGTTTTCAAATGGAGCCTCAGGTTCTGGTTTAGAGCCTCTGAAACCCAAGCCTCTCAATCACTAATCTGAAATAACAAATACACAAAATGTTGTGTATGATAAAGTTAGGTTTTAACAGAATCAAAGTGAAGCAAAATGTAAAAACTAAAGAAAACAACCCTTTGTCGAATAAAAAATCTAATAAAATATTAAATTTTCATATTTTGCATAAAATGAGAACTTAAGATAAAGAAATCTGAAAATAACTAGTGATGGAGAGACTCGGGTTCCAGAGGCTCTAAACCAGAACCTGAGGCTCCATTTGAATAAAAACGATTTGAATTTTTCTGTTTTGTAGCGATGAATCTATTCTTTACATGACAAAGTTAGAACCTATGTCTGAGCCTCCGAGCCTCTATTAATTTTTTTCAGATGAAAAAATATTTTATTTAATATCAAAATCACGAAATAGAAATTTTTTTGATGAAAAATTAATATTGGCAACTTTTGTGAAAATAAAAAATTAATAAAAAATAAAAACATTTCTAAGATTTTAAAATTCATAATATAATAAATAGTGTTATGAAAATCTTTTAGAAAAAATGTGCAAAATAGTTTAGTAATCTTTAGAACAAAATTGATCAAATAGCTAGAAAAATCGTTTAAAAAATTTATACTAAAACATTAATATTAACATAAGCAGAGTATGAGTTTCATTCAAAAATTTTCCAAAAAAACCTGGAATTATTTAAGACACATCAGATTTAGAAAAAATAAATAATTTGATTTTCTTAATTGAATCTTTCTTTAATAAAAGTTTTTTTGTTTTATTTTTCGAAATTAACCTAAAATATAATTTTCCTGAATTTAGTAATTACTTAAATTTAACTAAATTAAGTAAAAAAAATTTAAAAAATAATTTAACTTTTATATAAGTTAGAAAACAAAAATTATTTATAAATTTAAAGAACTAATAAATGGTTTGAAATTTATGGTCTATCTATCTAATAGTGAAACGAAACAAAATCTGAATACAGCACTAATGCTTAACCATATTAAACCAAAATGATGGCACTTTAAGGTCAATGCTTTTCGATCAGATATGAGTTTGATGTTAAGTTTTGCTTAACATAAATAGTGCTAAACAAATAAAAATAAAAAAGCATTGTTATACAATGAAACAAATAAGCAGTTAATTCTGTGATGGTATAGAGAGTGATGTGTCAGCAGCAGCATAGCGGTGTCCTTCGCATCCAACTCATATTGAGGTGAAAAGTATATTGGGGTAAACGTTACAACCAAATACGTGTCAAAAATTATGTTAACATTTTTTTGACAAACTCTTTATGAAGCGGTTTAAGACAATGAACTCGCAAATGCATTTATTATTTTGGTAATTCAATTCACGTAATTTTGGCCATTTTTTCTAACAAATTTTTAGCTCACTTTTAAAACGAGCGGTAGAATTTAACATGTATGTCTATAGACACTCTTCATACAGTATTTATTAAGGGATTCTAAAAATGGCTAAAAATCTTCTATTAATTTATCAAAAACATGAAAAAAAACAAAAAGCTACTAAAAATGGGCAAAAATAGTCTAAAAATGACACGGCCTAAGCTTGAGCTTTCTTCCAGTATTGATTATGATAAACTTTTTTTTGTATAATGTTTTTTGATATAAAATGTTAAACAGCAAACAATTGCTAAGTTATATCCCAAATACTCAACCGATTAAATTTATCAACAAAACATGTGATTGCGAAACGGATCGCATTTATAATCGAAAATACTAATGTATTCGTATAATGATTTAAATACGAAATAAAATAACTTTTGTCCCATATATATAACCACTAACAGCGTGAGCGTCAGATTGTGTTTTGTTTAATATTCAAAAACACATTCGTAACGCTTTTATCGTGTTATATACGAGTTATCAAAATAGAAATCACTTGAAAATAATATCAAAGTTATTTAAAACTGCAAAATACAATCAAAATACGATTTAATTGAAAATAGTTTTTTTAATCAAAAATCAAATTGAAAATCACAAATAATTTTGATTTAAATTTTGATTACTCGATAAATCAAAATTCATTCAAAACTATAGTTTCGAAAATACAATAAAATAGGAAATGTTAAATCGAAATAACACTGCTTTGTTGAGCCACATATTATAAATGAAAATATCTGATAAAATTTTATACTTATCATAAAGTATTACTTTCAATGGTTGTTGAGTCGAATATCACTCTCGCATGTTTTGTAGGTTAGATTTTTGTGATTACCATTGCAATTGGCAATGCTTGGGGTTTTTAACCCGACTTATTTTTTGTTTAGATTTTTGTTAATGAATATTAGAAAAACATCTCAGGAGAGAATGAGATACCAACGCAACTGCAATTCAGTTAGTCCAATAAATCCGAGTTTTAAGCACATTTTCCAATTTATAATTGTGAGCTTAAATTATCCGTAAAATTTGGATAACAATATTTTTTAAAATAATTTCTTTAAAATCTTACTGAATTTGCAAATAAAATCGTTAAATTTTCATTTGTAAGTTTATTAAAAAGATTTGCTGACAAAAAAACTTCTGTTAAGTCCATATTTTTCAGTGGTTTAAGTAAAATTAGGATATTTCCGGACAAAAAATGTGTGTTAAAAAGCTAGAAATATCATTATTAGTGCTGTATATATGATTTTCCAGTAATTTCCTTATCTATAAAAGTAAAAGGATTATCAGGATATTGTTGGCTCTAATAATAAGTTATATATAAGTTTGTTGTTTTTGTTACTAAATAGATGTCTCTCTGCATTCAAATATACGTTATATAAGTAGCAGTTCTCGCATTGAATATTGAAATTACTCATAAACATGTGACAAACAATCGGTAACCAAAATGAATGAGCGTTTGTTTGTACACCAGAAACGCGCCATTAATACAAATAATGATTATGTGCTCCCAAACGGCAATAACATTAATAAACGAATCAAATCAGATTCTAATGGTAGTAATGGAAGCCAAACTGATCCCCAATCAGTTGATTACGAGAAAATATTGGCGTCTGACACTTTCGGCGATCATTTATGCATTCAAGCGACACAACACTTGGAAAGTAATGGTACATTGAATAGTGTGTCGATGAACAGTGATAATAGTGGTGATAATGCGGTTCAGTTCATGGACAGAGACGATGGGAAACTGAGTGATGTTCATATGAATAGTAGTAATAGTTGTGATCGTAATGATAATCAACGCGAGATTAACGATGCGTTTATGGGTAGAATTAAGATATTGGAAGCGAAACTTAAAACTGATGAGCAACTGATAAGGGATTATAAAATGCGTTTATTACAATCAGAGAAATCGAAGCAAGAGTTGGAAGCGAAGTATACGAAGAAACTTAAGGATAACGAGGCGCACAGCAAATCTATCGATAGTTTTCGTACCAACGATATCAAGCAATACGAGCGACAAATCGCAGAATTGGAGGATAAGATCAAGAAATCGGAAACTAATTCGAGTAAAGCGCCAAAAACAGTGTTCGCCAAAGATTACATTAAAAAAAGAATTGATAATTCAATTCCAAGTTTTAATAAACACAAAGATTTTTACTCACCGTTAGATCCGAACGCAAATGATTCGCAATCCACTCAACTGTTTCATATGTTAGCTCAACAAACGCAACACACATCCGATCGACAATCAGCGAACGTTTTAGTACCACAAACTCAAACCTCAAAAAATTCTGCTTCACAACAGATTGCATTTAAATCGCCAACACTTGCGATAGGCTTAACGCGACAAGAACTGCCTCAAACTCCCAGTTGTAGTCCACAAGAAATACCGCAAACTCCGTTCACTCAAAATAACACATTTCAAAACAATTCGGTTGTTGTGTCGCAAACCCAACAAAACTCAACTCAACATATGATAACCGATTCCAGTAATGGAAATACAATGGAAGCGATGTCGATGTCGCAGATAAATCACGCGCAAAATCAAAATAAAATTAATGAAAATTTAATTGATGATTGGAAATGTATGGAACAGCTGATCAATAATTTCAATATTGACGATCAGTTCGACACCGAATGGACTCGAGACGCGAAGCTAACAGTTTTGTGGTGTAAATCATTTGTCGAAATTAACGTAAGCGTTAATAATCAATTCATGGAATAATTCATATAAATTACATAAATAATTAATTAGTACTTATTTAATTATTAACATTCATTATTCAGTTCCGACCACAATATAAATGTAAATACGGTATTAATTTTTTTATAAAATTATCTTCTATTATTAATTAATATTCTCGTAAGAATGACAATAAATAAATATTTAATAAATTTTTTATTTACAAATTTTAAAATTTGATTAAACAGTAAAAATAAAGTTTTAGAGTAAAGTTGTTCCAATGATGATAGTGTGATGCACACCAACACTCACTTTCTTAACATAAACGGGTACACAAACCTTAAAAATAGTATTCAATTAATAACATTTTATTCGATAATATTTCAAGTTTCACTCAATTATCTTACCCTAAAAGGAAAATATTGATCATTTTTATGTCCTAAGCCTAAAGAAGAACTCGGATTTTTACCCCACATAAACAAATCTCCTTTGTCTGGATAGCGAACGAGATATTAACAAAAATAAATTCGTATTGTTAAGTAAACAAACAGAAATCGAAATCCACTCACTCGTAATTGCGGCGAAATGATCGAGCGCTGCCTCAACCTTAATAACCTTAACGTCAGCATTGAAATCATTGGCGCCGAACAGAGGCATCGGTAACGGAGTTGGTTCGTATAATGCGTCCACTTTAGGTCCCATACCTAATATTCCATAACCCCATACGTAAACTTTACCCTCATCTGCGTAATTGAATATCCAAATTAAAACATTAATGATTTTTAATGGTAACTATTTCTAAACCCTACCATTAACCAAAGCGCATAGAGAACCACCAGCAGCAACACTCACCACTTTTTTGCCAACATTTTTTAATTTCAAGTGTCGCGGAATATTGCATTGTTTCGCATTTGTAAACGATGTTAACTGAGAATACTCAGCATTACCCCAACCAAAAACATCGCCCTTTTCTAACAAAATCGATTTCATGCAACTATTAAACATACGATCAAATAAAATTGAAATTTAATACCATTAATGGCGAGCACACAATCGGCAGCACTCGAAACGCTCACAATTTTTTCGCCATCGATATCACCATTGAGTTTGGTAGGCGTCGCGCAATTCTCGTAATGTCCTAAACCAGTTTGTCCGTCAACACCCCATCCACAAGAGTACACCTCTCCAGTGTCTGTTAAGAAGAGTGAGTGATCCTGACCGCATATTATCTAAATTTATTCCGTTTAAATTAAATTAACTTTTAAAATTTTGTTGAAAAAATGAATTTGTTTCTAAAAATTTCACATCTATAACGTTGCCATCGATTGCTTTAATTTGATTAACGCGTCGCGAGCCTTCGTAAACTTCGTCTTCAACTATCGTTCGTCCGCATTGACCGAAAGCGTTGTTACCTAAACTAAACACTAAATTAAATAAAGCTAATAAAAATTTTGAAACAGTTTATATAATGCGATAAATTGGAAATTGCGTACATTGTCCACTACTAGTGAGTAATAGCGTGTGTGCGCGTCCACACGCAACACGAATCACCTTTTCGTTACTATCTATAGGTAAAGGTATGGGCACGGGTTGCCATATGCTAATCAATGGACGTCTGGCTGGCGATAAGTGGTGACCGATTTGCGAATCTGTGTTTACTCCGCAACCAAATACGCGATGAGTGGAGTCTTTAGGCACAGCTGAGATTACCTCAACATTTTCAAAAAACAAACTTATTAACGAATATTTCGATACCGATTATACAGTTATCATACAGTAAATCCATAACCTGCTGCCACGTCCAACACTTCCGTATATTTATTAATGAATGCTAGCCGTGTTGGCGCACGTTTTTCGCGTAAAGGGTCGGGAATGGGTTGTCCAACAAATCTGGGTCTGCGTATAAATCCTATGTAACCCAATGCTCCGCCACCGCAGAAACCCCAGCAATACACTACTTTTTTTCGTTTTCTGGGCATATGGTCGTCGTGAACGAATTGAAACACAGGCATCGCTGACACGAGCTCAGGGTCTTGTCCTCGAGGTATGCTTTTCGCCATTAAACGATATAATGTTACGCATTGTTTGCTCGGATTAAGCAGTTTAGCGCAGTTTGTTGAAAACATTTTACTATTATTTAATTTTATATCACACGTGTTTTATTTTGTTTAAATAAAAAGCACGAAATTATTCAAAATAATAACACAAACACGTGATTATTTGATAATAAGCTTATTGCTAAAATGTTACTACAACTGCGCACATGAGCTCACTGTTAAAGTGAATGAAAATTCAACATTACGTAGAGAGACATAAGTGATTGAAAATATTTAGTTTTTTCAATTCCATTACCGCTCCATTCATTACCGTTCCGCTAATCATTTTTTTAAACTTCCATCAACTCATTTTAATTAGAAATGATTTTAACTATGACTAGTAGAACTATATGATCGATTATTACAATGGTTTCCAACTTTTTTGTTACGTCAACAAAAATATTAGACAAAACTTTTGCGTAACTCTTTCTAATTTTTTTCCAATTAACGAGATTAATGTGCTTTACATTTGAGAATATAATTTATCAATATTTGGTATATACTAGACTTGGAAACGGGCCCCCGATTTGCCGGGCCCCCCGCGGGCCCACGGTGTATAAAGCCGGGCCGGGCTCGTGCCTAAAAATTAAAACTCCCGGGCCGGGCTTTGATATTTTGTAGTGTATCTGTCCAGTAGTGGACGAACAGTGTAGATTACCACCGATGAGGAGTGTTGTCCGTTACAACGGACACCACTCCTGAGGAAGAATAATAACCACGAGATACCACAAGACACACGAGCAATACTCACGTAAGTGAATTCAATAGTAAGTATAGGAGTGAATCAATCATATAAATAAAGCACGCATTTGAGATACAAAATACTTTACTTTAATGTTAATACTGTAAGCATTGAAAGTACATTGAATACTAATAAACGTGTGTTTACATACACGTGGAAAGAGGAAGTAATAAGTGATTACTTATTAATACATAAGCATACTATAAAGTGAAAGACTAATAATATGTAAACTATTAGGTAATGTAAATGTGAGTCACTGTACTTCTAGATAGTACTAGAAGCACAGTAAGAGTATAATGACTAATACGTTATAGTGATGTGACTTATAGTGCACATACACTACAATTTATAAAACTTTTATATTTTACTCTATTCTCTATACAATCTTAGCATCAGAACCAAATTTTAGTTATGAAAATTTAACTTTAACTGATAAAGGAAAACAATTAAAGCCATATAAAGTTTTCTATTTAAGTTCAAAGTATGAAGATATTAAATAAAACAAAGATTGATTAAAATATTTTTACTAAATTTATTAGGCCGGGCTTCATATTTTAATCAAGAATCGGGCTCGGGTCGGACCTTACTTAATCTTCCGGGCTCGGGCTGGGCCCGGGCCTGATTTATTCAACAATTTCCCACTAGTGTATACCAGAAGTTTGAAAGTAAATATAATAAAACTGATTGTTCATATAAAGCAGGCTTATTTTCCACGATTATGTCGACAATGTTTGATATGACAAAACTGGTAGATATATGTGATAGAAAATTTTGTTCCATTACCATTGGATCGTTATTGGAATTGAAAAATATAGCGTTAATGTAACGGTAATGTAGTAATAAAAAATAAGTTTGTGGTTAATGGAGTGGAATCAACTTTTGTGTTAGAGGTAATGGAACGGCAGTTGATTTTAAATAATTTTTACAAACAGTTTATTGCTCTCTATTTATGTACACGGTATGTACAAAATAAAAAGTAGTGATTTCAATTGTTAATAACTTTTTTATTTTTTATTCAATTTTAATTATGTTTTTCAATATGAGATCCACTGCAATAGTAGATTTTACTGCATCTTTTAGGCCATGCTTTTAATGCCCGATTAAGCAGGTTTTGAGGTAAATTCTTGAGCTCAGTACGAATTACTTTTTAAGCCCGTTTATTGTGGTAACATTTCTTTTATTAATTCTATTTTTAAGGTAACCCCATAGAAAATAGTCACATGGGGCAGCATCAGGAATATTGGGCATCCATTCCAGCTGTGATAAAAATCGAATTTTATGTTCTTTAAAAAATTTTAATTTTTAATATCTTCACGGCTGAATGAGATGGTGCCGAGTCCTGTTGAAACTTGAAGTCGTTATTTGGGTAAAGTTTCGGCACATCAAACTTAACAAATGGTTTTAATATTTTGTTAATGTAGTAATCAGAGTTGATCTTTGATTTTGCATCAATAAATCTCGCTGATGTTGACCCGTTTGCCGAAAAACCAGTCCAGACCATTACTCCATTTGGATGCGATTCATAAATGAATGTCTCGCAATTTGATCGATTTTGAGTCCTACTTATGTAATGAACACGTATCTTACCTCCACAATTCGATAGGTAAAACCATGCTTCGTCGGTTGTTATAATTTTTTTCCAACGACCATCTCTAAATCGCCGATATAACAGCCACGAACGTCGGTACCTCTTTTCACACATTTTTGCGAAAAGTTTCTGGCCAATAGGTTTTTTTACAAACTTTTTATCTAATTTTTTACTTATATGGTAACCCACAATTCTTCTGTTTGTTTTGAGTTGTTTCGCCATAAATAATTGTGTTGACGGGTTGGGTTTGTCGACAATTTTCTTAAGTTTTAAAATTTGTTGTTTTGTTAATGAACTTTTTCTTCCTCTGCCATCACGTGTATTAGCTATAGATGCGTCGTTATCTGCATTTTTCTTAATTCGAGATATATGTGCTGACCATATATTGACTCTTTTCTGTTTCAAATGTTTAATTATCTTCGAATACGTCCATTGAAGTTCTAAAAGTTGACGAATACGGCCAATAATCTCGGGGTCTGTCCTTTCGAACATCATGTTTGTTTACTTTTCTGTTATTTATTGATTCTAATAGAGGGCTGTTTATTGCATATTTATGTAAAGTTTCATTCAAATATTATTTGTAGTTTAGAAGTTATTACCGATTGAAATCACTACTCTTTATTTTGTACATACCCTGTAATATATGCATATGAAAATGATGAGTAAATGGTTTGAAATTTGATATTGTCGTAAAAAATTAATTATAGTTTTATTAGTGGCGCGGAAATGAGTGGAACGTTAGTGGAATTATAAAATATGTAGCGTTAATGGAACGGTAATGGAGTTTGTAATAATGATTTTGCTGTTAGTGGAAGTGTGCGGTAATGGAACGTTAATGGAATTAAAAATCTGAATAAATTCTATCACTAGTAGTTATGATGTAGAGTGCTATCACGAAATATTATCCACTATTCAAACGGAATTTCGATATACTGTCCAGTAAAGCAAAATTAAACTTAATTAATTAAATATAACGGACAGTTCGCTATGGATATATTTAAAAATATACATTTATTTAATTGTTTTTTCATATTAAGAATATATTTGTTAATTTCCTCTAAATTAATATCTCAAATAAAAAGTAGGATAATCCGAAAATGATAATAATATTTGTTTTATCTTTGATCAAAAAAGAAGAATTTTCATGAATTTAACGACTACTTATTTATTATAAGGCAAAAAATTATTTTTCTCTAAACTTTAATAGAGAAAGCTATTATATAAAACTTTAAACTTAGTTTAATTAATGTGTGATTGCATTTATCTGTCTGAAAGTTATCACAAATCAATTTGACACAACATTAAAACAATCAGTGAACACAACAGATTATTATTCTAGTTTTAGTATTTCATATATCATTTACCAAACATCAGATAACACACACTCTTTTAACGCAAAACACAGTATAATATTCAATAATAGCGGCTATAAGTATGTTTTGCTACATTTTTAGACAATTTGAAATCAAATAAAATTATTGTTCAGATATAGAGTTAATTAAAGGTGCTATAGGTTTGACTTTTTTAAAACCAAATCAAACCAAACCATTAATTTAAAATCTAAACCAAATCAAACCAAACCAATAACTCTACTGTTAAACCATTTCAGACCAAACCAAACCATTAATAAACCAATAAACCATTAACAGTGGATTAATGCTAATTTTAAAAATAATGTAATTTTGTAAATAAAATTTTTCAAAGTTTGTAAGATAACACTTTTATTATTACATAAATAAAACATTTTAAAGAATATTTTTGAAAATATTTGAATTTTTATGAAAAAAATATAATATTTTTGATTATTATAAATACAATAATTATTTAAAATATTTAAAAAACTCGTTATTGGTTTGAAAAGGTTTATGGTTTTTCCCGTAAAATGTTTACACCAAATCAAATATAACCATTTTTAAAAAATAGAAACCAAATCAGAACAAACCATTAATTAATGGTTTAAACCATTTTAAAGCATTAAAAAACCAAACCTATAGCACCTTTAATTAATAACATTGTAAAAGTATATAAAGTAAAAAAAATTGAATCTTTTTTTGCAACGGAAAAACATATTATATATAGTGATCTTTGTTACCGTATATAAGACCGTTTGTGACCGGTAATGACCGCCGTTATAAAAATTATTTATCGGTTAAATTGCGAATAATACCGATAAATACCGGAAAAATACAACATTTTGTTCAATTTTGCTTATAAATTACATGATTTTTTCTCATAGAATTAATTTTGAGGTTAAATTTTAATTATTTTGTATCACATTTTTTGATTAAATTTAATAAAAGCATTTTCGGTTAGAAAAAAACTGCCGAAATAGATCAAAAAATTTTCTCACTAAATAAAAGTCATTATTTTAAAATTATTTATAAGCAAAAAATGAAAAAGTTATGTTTCAAATATTGTTATAATAATTAATTTTATTATAATTCAAACATCTCTTACAAAGAATTCTTACACATATATTCAAAAAACTTTTATAAAACCTATTGCGACCGCCGATTTTTATTATTATTTACCGGTTAAGTCATTAAGACCGATCATGACCGCCGATTTAATTTTTTCATCGT
>JAQGAW010004038.1:0-11477 GCA_034698025.1 Phthiracarus crinitus | reverse complement strand
TTGAAAAGTTATTAAAACGAATGATTTTGATTTTACTAATTATTAGTGACATCTAAAATGTAAAAATACAATGCTCTTATCCGGCAGTCTGAACCAGACTCTGGTGTTTAGTGACTTAAAAAATGTCAGAATAAACATTATACCATAATTAAAAATCGCTTGATTAAAAAAATTTACAATAAAGTTTGGTGAATTAAATATAGTTTTTTTACAAAACAAGATAATAATTATAAATGCTATGGTAAAAAAAAACTTATACTTTATAATTAAAAATGTTATTAAAGGTAAATTGTTTTTTATATGTATAGCACAGATCTTTAATCTTAAATAATAGTAAATCAGTTATCCACAGCAATGACGTTTTGATCACGTGTTTAATAGGTATAAAATTTAGAATTCGTATTGCAAAAACCTGATTATCTATAGTTAACGAATTATCAAAACCCTTATAATAGAAAAACTCAATACAATCTCCTAATATCGAGTCTGTCTTGTTCTGTGGACAACTAATAAATAACTAGGGAAGATAAATTAGGAGTTAAAAATTGATAATTTCAGAAAGGAAAAGGTAAAAATAGAAAGAGTATGAACATACGTAATGAGCTTACATTGTTTTATATTCTATTTTAATCCAATAGTATAGTCAAATTTTTTCTGTTTTAAATATTTGAGGCATTTATATTATTTATTATATTGTTGCAAAACCATTTTATTTTTATTTTTTAAGCAGTTATTAATTTACTAAATATTGTTTTACTGAATAATTTTTTATAGTTTTATATTATAATTTTGTAAATAGCACTTCAGTGAGTGTATTGTGAATTTTGATCCAGTTATGTTTTAGCAGTCTTAGAGTCAACATAACACTAATTGTTGTTAAGTTAACACTCAAAAGTATTATATATGAGAATATTATTACGAGTGTGATTGGTTTTAACTTGAAATAGTTAAGTAATATTATTTTAAACAATATTTAATTACATTTTTATCTTATTTTTATCGTTTTTATAAGATTTTTAAGTCATTTTTGAATATTTTAAACAACTTTAAGTCCATTTTTAATTTATTATTTATCATTTTTAGACATAGCATTTATGGATGAGTTGCATGAAATAAGTAAACTGTCATAAGTGTTTGATGCAGTTTTCAATGTTCAGGCATAAGCATCACTGCAGAAATTGTGGACAAATATTTTGCTAAATATGTTCTACGAAACAATCAACCATTGCTTTGGTCTTCTTTTGCATCCGCCTCTACGCACTCGAAGATACCTCCGCTGGTCGTCAACCAACATAGCAAAATGGATGCAACCATCACCTAGCCTCAACTCGTCATCGATCAACGAGAGAGGTCGGCCTCGGAAATCGCACGAAAGTATGGTATATTGTCATCGAAATACACAATACATTCAAACACAACGCAATTCAATACAAAACAGCACAATACAATACAATTCAACACAAAACAAAACAAATCAGCCCAAAACAATACAAAACAACATAAATCTATACAAAAAAATACAAAACAAACCCTCTAAATCCGATACAACACAACACAATACAAAACAATACAAAACAAACCCTCCAAATCCGATACATCACCAATACAAACACAACCCACTCAAACACTCCGTGTTTTTATACAGCGGGTTAGTAAAAATCGTTCGCAAAATCCCCCGCAAATCCTACCCCCACAAACTATACAATCCATATCACAACCCACCCAATCAACGAGTCACACCACGCCCAAAAACAACACCACAATCAAAATCCTACAAATCAACATCAACGGCATAAAAGCAAGATCCCTGAACTTTCCCACTACCTAATAACCCATAACATCCAAATAGTAGCCATCCAAGAAACTAAACTTATTCATTCGGATAAATCCCCCAAATTCCCCGACTATACCACTCTCCGCAAAAACCGTCCCCACAAAACCACGCGTGATGGCTGTCTTATTACACTCATACACAAATCAATCAACTTCATCCAGCCTCACGATATCAATACCCCACCCTCCTTCGAAACATTACTTACTAACATCCATTTAAATAAACTACAATCTCGTCAACACTTACTTCCCACCATCAGCAAACACACCCTCCGACTTCTCATTCGATATAACCCCCATCATCAACCTTCCAAACCCTATCATCCTCGGCGACGTAAATTTGCACCACCCTCTCTGGTATAAATCACAAAACCCCGACACATGCGGACTGGACCTTGTCGATCAAGTCGACATCTCTCCGATCTGCATCAGCAACACCAACACACCCACACGAATACCCACAAACACATCCCCCACCTCACTCGACATCTCAATAGCTCACTCTACTATTAGCTCACACAATAGCTAATCCCTATCATCAACTGGTCTACATTACCAAACCTCTCGTCCGATCATCTCCCAATCCACATCACCCTTAATATAAAACCCCTAAACCATTTCAAAAATTATAAAAAATTCACCTATTTCAAAAAAGCAAATTGTGCCGCTTGTATCGATAATATCGATAACAACCTCACCAACTTTGATTACTAACTATTCCACACAATCGATAAAGCCTCAGCCCATTTCACATCCATAATACAATCTGCCTCCAAACTCATTATTCCCTCTGGTACACAAAAATCCTTCAGTCCTCATCTAACTCCGGAAACCAAATCACAAATCGCTCATCGAAATTCCCTCAGTTCCCAGCTATCAAAAAATCCACCAAATCCCTCCAAAATCCAAACCGAAATCAAATCACTTAACCTTACAATTTCCAACCTCATCTCGAAATCCCAAAAATTACGTTGGAAATCCCACATCGAAAATATTAACACAAAAACTAACCCACGAACACTATGGAAAATAAAAAAATCCATCAACAATAACACACCCCTCACACATGAAACAATTTCCTCTCCAATAACCCCAAACACTCCCATGAAGATCAAGCTAACACACTCATCAAATATTTCGCATCCATTTCCCGTTTTTCGCATACCAAAGCAACCGCAACATTCTCCCAAAAACAAAAATCACCAAACCAATTCCTCCATCTCCATTCACAACCGATATGACTACCAAAATCATACAATCTCTAACACCCTCGACAGCTCTCGGCCCGCCAATATTTCTAACCTTCACCTTAACACTTCAGCAGAACAACGGGATAAATATCGCCCCAAACACACTTTTCGCGCTAATAACTTTTTTATCCTAAATGTTATTTATTGGGGTTATAGTTATGCCTCAATTAATTCTATCTTAAAATATCAGTGTTTTCTCGCTTCTTAGTCAGTTAAAACAAAATTTATAATAACACTAAAGTAAGTACTGGGCAATCATTTACCAAATAATACCTTAAATGGATGTCAATGCTTTTCAATTTGATTTTCCCATTTGAGTTAGCATTTTCTGTATAGCACGAACAGTCTAAACGTAGGGGTGTTACGCATAAAATGTGATGTGCAAAGCACAGTACAAAGCAGCAAAATATTATTATCACATAATGCCTTCTGTATTATTTTTTCCAATGTTCTGCTGAAGTGTTAAACACCTTAAAATCCCAAATTTACCCCACTTACAAACTATGGCTTTTCTCCTTCCTCAGAGGGAGAAACGCCAGAGTTTCACTCAACACTTCCCTCATTATATCCCTCCACATCAAAAACGGTGTTCCTCAATGAGCTGTTCTATCACCACTCCTATTAAATCTCTTCCTAAGTGATATCCCTATCCTAACACCACCTGTCCATCTAACTACATATGCCGATTACATTTTTCTTTGCGCCACCCACTACAAACACACCACAGCCACATCTCTCCTCCAACCCTACATCAATGAAATATCCCAATGGGCAACCAGGAACCCTTACTAACTTTGCACAATACACCCATCCCCATAAAACGAAACCCAAAAATTTTGGGTATCATTTTCGACCCAAAAATGACACTTTCTAAACTCATACCTAAAGCCCAACGCCGCCTCAACTCCCTGATAGCTCTAACAACCTCCTCCTGGGGCCAAGATAAAGAGTCCATAATCACTCTTTATAAAGGCTTTATCCGCCCCCTCATCGAATAGCCTCACATGCCTAGGCCCCCCTCATATACGACACAAACCTCTCAAAACTCAATAACATCAAAAATACAGCCCTCACCAAAATGACTCCCATCCCGCACCTCCACCAAGAAACAAAAACACTCCCACTAAACCACCACATGATCATGAATGGCACACAGCACTTTGCAAAATTTTTCCCTCCATATCAACCTCTAAACCAGTATTTAAACCCCCCTTCCACCCTTAGAACCCTCAAAAATTCCCCCTTAACACATATTTCAAAATACATCAACACTCTAAGTGGTCCACCCGACAACAATCCTCTCCTCATCAAACACATCCACACCCATTTGGTCGACAATTCACTAAACTCCCGTCCACCAAATAAACTACTCGGTCACCTCTCTACTGAAATCTCTCCCTGGAACAAACCATCCAACAAAAATCCAGATCAGCCCTCTCTCAACTTCGCTGCGGCTACACTCCCTCCTCAAAAATTACCTCCACCGCATCGGCGCCACAAATTCTTTAACGATAACTATTGATAGATCTATTCCTTCAATTATAGATCTATAATTCGCAGCACAACTTACTGTAATTCCTATTATATCACATTTACTGATTTCAGAGATTAATTCATCCTCTGATACTATTACTAAATTAGGCTTTTGTCGTAAAATTCTACTTTTAATGCTGTTTAATGTATGTCAGTAGTCTTTCGCTTTTATTAATGTGACTCAATATAGCCATACCATTACTGTTATCAATACAACCGATCAAACCTTCCAGAAAATGATTTAATGAGTGAATAGTATTACATACTATTGATATTGGTTTATGATTTTATTCTTCATTCCAGTTATGTCTGTTTCGCAGCAGTGTCTGAACTATTCTCTGTCCGATATATGTCTTTCCAGTACCCGATACGCCATCTATTATAACAAATTGTTTAGTTAGCCCTGATTTTTACGCTTTACTTTGGAACCGATCAAAACCTAATACAGTATACTTTATCAAATAAAGGTTTTGTGTAACTTTAATATCATTGAGAATAAAATCTTTCCAAGAAACAAATGAACACTCATTAATATTAGTTTCTCTGCTATATTGTTGTTGAAGTGGTTTTGACAAATGAGTCAAATTGTAAACAGTTGTCTCATCTATATATGGAGGATTCTTCACATTCTTTGTTAAATTAATTAAATATTTTTGTAATGGAAAGTTTTCCGAATTAAATTTCTTCAAAACACACATAATATTACGATCCGATTGAAAACGTGAGCACATTTTGATGACAGTTAGTGTCAGTAAATCATTAAAGAAGTCGTCGATCAATGTATTTGTTTCGAATTCGATGTCAAACAATCGTTGTTTGTCGACATCTCTTTCGCTGAAAACAGTCGCAAAACAAAATGTTTGAAAATCATCGTACGATTGACACAGTAACGAACCACACTTCCAATAATTATCAAACTGTTTGACAGAGAAAATATCCCTCATTTATATCATTAATAAGTAACTAAATATTAATACTTTCGTACTAATTTCAAACAATTACCTGTATGTGAATATCACAGAGTTTAGCCTGAATTTGATTTGATCCGTCTTTAATAGTTTTATTGATTCGAACTTTCGTGTAAATGTTTAAATTCTTTAATTTAGTGGGCAATTGATTGTTGTGTTTAATAGCATTAATATATTGATTGATTCCATTCCTAAACGGTCGAACGTATTGCTCTCTTACACACTGAAACTGTGCGTTCAAATACTGGTCAACACTATTAAAATTACAATCAATATCACTGTTTGGAAGCATTGGCCAATAATTGTGTTTATCTTTATACGTTGGAAATATCGATACAACTCTGAAGTCAATGCGTGTTTTAACATTTATCCGTTTTTTGTATTCGCTTTATTAATACACATATTAAACGCAAAGTTTAAGTCATCCAAAATACCATTGAGTTTATGATCAGAAAACAGTTCACACGTGATCTGCAATCGTCGCACAAACTTCACTAAATCGCTGAATTTGTTGATGTGTAGCACAACATTCATGTGATGATCATTGCGACGCTTTCGTGGATTAAGAAATGTTTCAAAATTACGCAAATAATTGTGAACTGGTTTATGGAAATTAGTGACACAAACTCGAGATATAAATGGCTTAAGAATATGCGCGTCGCTGTCACTGATTATACCGAACGCTCTGTAAACCAGACGAAAGTAATTATAATTACCATCTCTTCCTCTTAAAATGATATTGTCGTCAATAAGATTTATGAGAGAGTTTTCGTTTTGCAATTCATTCAATAGATTATCATAATTTTGCTCATTATTATCGACAATACGTTCGATGTTCGTGTAACATATAATATAAGAGCTGCACATTTTTACCAATTTAGTTGTCGAAAGCAAAATTACGTCATAAACTTTGTATTTTTATGATGTGAATAACACTAAAAATTAGTTACAAAACAACTTAAACACTCTTTTGTTACAAACATTTACCAAATCGTAAATAATAATTAATCCGATAGTTTTACTATATTTGCTGCGCCTATTAGTATATAATAGTTCAACTTATTTATGTTTATCTAAACTTTCATATCCTTTTAATTATTACTCATTAATTACGGTAATATGATTTTTGTAGTCAAATAAAGAAATTGCATCACTTTTAACGGTCACTTTTTTCGTCATATTAAACTCGCGCTTTAAACTGAAACCGCGTTTTTCGCTATTGTGCCACTGGAACCAACTATTTTGTATTAGTATTATTCTCGCGAATGTTCCAAACATGCATATGAAGGGGTTGTTCAAAGTTTTGATTTGTATATACATGTGAAGTGCATTTTTGAAAAACAAATTATATCTAAATATGTATTAGTTATAAGTTTGTAATTAATGTTGTTTCAATTTCAAGTTTTTTAATTTGATTTTGTTTTAATTTTGATTTTTTAAAAATTTTAAATATTGATTTAGTTTTGATTTTAGTTTTCAAAATATTTAATATTGATTTAATTTTGATTTTGCTTTCAGAAAATTTTTTCAATTTGATATACAGGGGCTACAAAAAATTAAAATCGAACACTTTTGACTAAGTTTTTTTAATACTTCCTAGCACTCAAAATTTATGAAATATATATTAAATAAAAGCTTATTATTTATACATCGAGAAAAAATGGATCTAAAATTTTTACAAATAATAGTTTAAAATATTTAATTTCATTTTCACTGGTACCTAAAAAAATAGTTTTTAACGTGTAATTTTGAATTTTTAGACAAAGGATTAATTACCTTCTTAGTTTTATTTGTAAGAAATTAACTTTTAATTTATATATTATATTATATTTTAAGATTATTTTTGCAAAAAATTTACAAAAAATCTAAAACCTTGAAGGACCACATAAGTTTGAAAATGTGTGAAATTTGGGATTTCCGTCAACTGGAAAATTAGCAAAATCATGTTTTTGATTTAACTCAATTTTTTGAAAAATTAAGTGTATATTGTAAAATTAAAAGTCAATTTATAAATACAGGTTATTTGTGAAATTAAATTGAAAATTTCATTAATTTTAAAGTATTTTTAATGACAAAAAATTCAAAAAAATATGTTAAAATCAGTATGTAAAAGTTCTAATGAAAAATAAATTTAATATTTTAAACTATTAATTTTAAAAATTTTAAAACCATTTTTCGTAATTAATACAAAATAAACTTTTATTTAATATATATTTCATAAATTTTGAGTGCTTGGAAGTATTAAAAAAACTTAGTCAAAAGTGTCCGATTTTATTTTTTGTAGCCCCTGTATAATTAAATTCCTCGTTTATGTATTACAATTGAAAACTAATCTATAAGATAATTCTAAAAAATTAATTTTAATGTAAAATCATTCATTTTTAATAATTATTTATTTATCTTTAATACTTAAAGTAAAACATTTATTTACATAGATTAAAATTTAAACTTAACATTCACAATTATTTAATTTTTATACATCTGATATAGTTTGTGTGTGTATAAGTATTTCGTTATTGTTTTATGTTATATTGCCTCTTGCTCTATTAGTGTTTAATTAAAGTAATGCATTAAGCTTTCTAGAGTACTTTTTTATGTATTAGATGTTAGCAACAAACACCACTGTTTACCGCCAGTTTCTCTAGTTTAATTTAATTTTATTTAAAATTTTTTAATAAAATGGTATCATTTTATACTTAATATTTTATAATGAAAAATAACTTAAAAATCCATTATATTTATTACAATTTAAATTATATAATTAAAACAATATAAATTTTAACTAGGAAATTTAAATAAGAAATTTTTATTTGAAAATTTTAAAATAAATATAAATAAAATAATTTTATATTATAAATGAGTTAATTAGTAGAGCTGGGAATTCAGGGATTGTCCCAATTTTAAATATTGTCCCAATATATTAAGAAAAGACTTATTTTGTGATTTAAAATCAAATTAAACTAAAATTTTTTAAAATATGTGTCCCAAAGTTTCCCAAAATTTGCATATTGTCCCTAAATTTGAGATTTTGTCCCTAGATGTCCCTAAATCACTATTGTTTATAAGGAATCACATTTTAAACATATTATTATTAGTTTATGTGCACATTTATTAATTTATACATATAATTTTTAATGAAATAAATAAAAATTTGAATTATAAATGAGTTCGAAAAAGCTAATTGAAGCTACAAAGAAGTATGAAGATCAGCTTATTACTACTGATGGTGTAACAGAATCAAAACACACATTGATGGTGTAAATCACCTTAAAAATAAAAAACAACATAAAGGTTAACAAGAAATAATATCTGTAGCAATAAAAAAACAATCAATATTTAGCGCTAAGAAATATGAATTCAATTCTGATTTGGCAAAAATGTTTATTGAAAGCAACATGCCTTTAAAGAAATTAGAACATCCAACAGTTAAATCATTTCTAAGAAAATGGACAAATCAAAATATTCCCGACCGAACAACAATATCCAAAGGATATATTGATCCCATTTATGAAGAAAAGATTGCAAAAATAAGAAATACAATAGGTTTTATTCAAATAAGTGTTAGATTATATAATTATCTTATGAATTAAATTGATTTAGGTGACGGAAATGTTTACTTTATTTTGGATGAAACAACTGACACATGCAATAGAATTGTTATTAACATTCTTGTTGGGTTATTAAATGGAACGAAATCTGACACTTACTTATTGTATACTGAATTTATTGAAAACTCTAAAGGAGAAACAATTTGTAAACATTTCGTTAACGCGTGTAATCTTCTTTGGCCAAACAGAATTCAGTATGATCGCGTGCAATTAGTAATAACGGATCAAGCAAGTTCAATGATATTTGGTATAAATCAATTAAAACTTGGATTTTTTAAAAATATGAAACACGTAACGTGTTTAGCTCATGCACTGCATAGAGTTGGAGAACAAGTAAGAGAACAATATCCCAAAGTAAATTCATTTATCTCTGCAATGAAAAAGGTTTTATTGAAATCTCCTAAAAGAAGAAAGTTGTATGCATCAACTAAACTTCCTTTGCCGCCGACTCCTGTTATTACTCGATGGGGTAGCTTTATAACAACTGCTCTATTTTATTGCAATAATTTTGAAAATATAAAGTTATTTGTTGAAAATTTAAAAGAGAAAGATATTGCATCGATCACTAAAGCTAAAAAACTAATTGGTGACAAGCAATTAGCTAATGAACTTTATGAAATTGCTAAATTCGAATTTCTACCAAAAAGTATCAAATTATTAGAAACTCGTGGATTGATATTGAAGATCAGTTTAATATTTTGTCTGATGTTAAACTAAAGTTAAAAGGAAAGCCGTTAATTAAGTTGGAAAATAGCCTGAAAAAGAATCCCGATTTAGATTGGATAAAATCGCCAACTGATTCAAATGGAAAAGAAAACTTAGATTTAAAATTAAGCATGAGATACGCTCCACTTGTTTCCGTGGAAGTTGAAAGATCTTTTTCAATTTATAAAAATATAATTACTGATCGTCGACACTCTTTATCTAAAGAAAATTTAATTAAATTCATTTTTATAATGTTTAATTCATTTGAAAACGA
This sequence comes from Phthiracarus crinitus, assembly GCA_034698025.1. NCBI lineage: Eukaryota > Metazoa > Arthropoda > Arachnida > Sarcoptiformes > Phthiracaridae > Phthiracarus > Phthiracarus crinitus. Next base: position 1,306 of record JAQGAW010004038.1, on the reverse strand, counting down.
CAATGAAACAGTTGAAACATTTCAAATTGAATAAAAATATCAGTTTTAAATAAAAAAATTGTCCCAAAACTTGTCCCAAAATCGTTAAATTTTTGTCCCAAAATCTGTCCCAAAACTGTTCCTTAATTTGTCCCTGAATTCCCAGCTCTATTAATTTGATAAAAATATTACGTTTAGAAACAATTACGGACAGGTTTTTGGATAGTTATTTTCTAAATTTAAATTTAATTCGATTATCTATCCACAAATAAGTAATTTAGTTATATTTGTAACAAATTTGAAATTTCTTACAATTATTTATGTACAAGCTCTAATAATTTTATAAAAAAAATTAATTACTATTTAAAAATATCTTTTATATCTGTTTCTAAAACGAAAATATTTGTAACAACTATTGCATTATAATTATTAAGTTATTTCATTTTTATATCTTTTATATATATTAAGGGATATTTTTAAAAGATTAATTAATTGGTTAAAGATTTATATTAATTACTTAACCCTCCAGCAAAGCGTTGATTGGATTTACTGCTCCCACTTGAATAAGTAATAATAAATTTTTAAATCAAGTTAATTATTTTACAAAATTTTAGTTATTCTATAATCATAAATTTCAAATCTTAAAAAATTATTCGAAAATTAATTTTATATGCAAAAATATAATTTTTTTATTTAAATCAATTTTTAAATTTATTTCCTTCCTTTTGCATAACATTAAATGCTATTTTTCAGTAAAGTATGTTTATGAGATATTTGTATTCAATCAAGCAAAAGCTACGCTACAATTAATATTTTTTCTTATTTATTCGCAATAGTTAAATTTGTGGTAATAATTTTATTTTCTGGATGCGCAAACTTAATATTATTTTAAATAAAATTAAACATATTCGTTTATCTTTGATAATTTCTCAATTCCGAAAAATAAAATATCACATTGTATACTAAATAAGAATTGTTTTAAAATATGTTCGGTTTTTCCAAAAAAAAATTCTTAGATGCATGATAATTTATCATTGATAAGAAATTTAATAGTCAAACAATATTTACAAAATAACTAAAGATAAAAAAGTATATATTATATATATATAGTAAATAAATATTAAAAAACTTAAAGAAATATAATTTCCGCAATATAACTGAGAAAACTTCATTAATCTTTAATTAATAGAATTATTAATTAAATAGTTTAAATATTTTAAAATAATAGAATAATCATCTCTATTTAACTTTATTTTATTTTTTTATTATTTAATTTATTATTTTTTAAAAATTATTTCTTTAATTTCTTTAATTTCTTTAGTTTATT